>JAHFZB010001048.1:0-17230 GCA_036884735.1 Huso huso
ACCTCTTTATCTTTAACAGGTGCTGTGTGATAATGTAATAACCAAACATTATATTGTCTAAACCCCATCATTAGCATACAATTCTCACGACTCTCTTAGTTTGCTCTTACCATTTACAAATGAGTTTAGCTTTGTTCAAAATGTGTGTGTTGAATGTACAGAGACTATACAGAGAAGTGTTGTCTATTAACTTACAAGCTAGCAAACAATCTAACGTCTGGTTACACAGACCCCAATTAGTACTGATTGTGGACTACCTGACCTAAAATAACAATACAGTAGGTCGTCCAAGATTGAGTGCTGAGTGCTAATCAGGGCCTGTGAAACCAGCCGCAAATGTTATAGCTTTTTATTCTTTTACATAATAATTATTTTTGTTTGTAGTGCACTTGGATTTTCTTGTATAAACTGTGCTCCAGTTCCTGTTGTTGGCAACTAACCCTTATAAAAGCACAGCAGTGTAATAAAGCACAGTGAAAGCGTGGCAAAGCATATTAAAAAAACAGGGTAAACTATAGTAAATGCATAGTATAATCATAGGAAACCCATAGTAAAAGTGCAAAAATAAATGTTTACAAGGGAAAGTAGTGTAGGTGTAATCGTTACTGTTATTGTGCTCCTCAGCTGCTGGCTGAGTCAGGACAGAGGATTTGCCTGGAGTTTTCTTGGTCCTGTTTGTGTCTCAATCGCTGTAAGTAGATATCCATGCCGTGTTCATGATGTATGCACAATCTCAAGTGTGACAGACAGCCTCCACATACCCACAGATTATGAGGCGCTCTCTATAACCCTGTGTCAAAGAATGTCCAGAGCAACTTTAAATCACAACTGGACAGACAAAGAGTGGCATACAGTATGGACATCCACCTCCACTATTTCACACTGAAAAAATAAACAGAAACTTGAGCCAAGAAAATGAGCACCCGTCCCTGAGCCCTGCCCCTGTGCACCATCGTGCCCATCCAGTGTTGAATGAAAGCTTCTCTCAAGACTCCATGTATCCTTATTTAATATTTAAACAATGGTGGTGTTCACAGTACATCTGACACTGTTTATACCAACTGAATAGACCCCTGAATTCTGTTATTATAATTGCTTGTTCTAGTTTTGTAAAATGAACAGGTGTTGCAGAGATTTAAACTGTATGCATCTTTGCCCCGCAGGTAAACACCATTCTCTTCATTGCAATTCTCTGGACTTTGAGATCGAAAATGTGTGGCCTCAACACGGACGTGTCCAAAGTGAAAGACACCAGGTGAATATCTCTGTCTACTTCTGAAAACGCTGCTGAATTCTGTTCTCTGGTACATCATCAATATTCTTCCATTTCTTTTTCGTAGAAACAAAAACCTTAAAATGTACAAATAGGACTCTGAGCAGTGGCGTGCCGTGACAAAATGGACTGGGGTAGCAGAGTCATCGCAACGCCCACCCCCCTCCTTTTTTAAGTGGCAGCTACCTGTAAGCAACAGATACCTTTTATAATTTGAATTCTGAAAGTGCCGAGTATATCCTTTCCCTTCCTGTGTCAGCTCGGGGATCTGTGGTGTATATCTCCCTTTTTTTTTAACAATCTCCAATTTTTCAGAGAAAGTTCTCCTTGAAAAAGCATTTGTAACCAAATCGACTATGATGTCTCCGTTTTCTCACATTTTTTTTATTTTAGTGTAAAATAAAATTCGAAATAATTAGATGTTGTAAAGGTATTTGTATTTATCAATGTATATTTATAAGCAATATCGTGGAAAACCCAGCTATCCTCCTAACTGTAGTGCTAAGCAAGGAATATTCATTTTTTGGGTTGCTCACTAATGATTGGTCAGCTGTCAGAGCTTTAACTTTCCCATTGGTTGCTAAAGCAGGGCCTTCAAGTGAGGCAGAGAATACCCTGGGAGATTTATGGCCCGCCTCTGCTCACTCCTGATTGGTCGCCTGTCTAAAAAAAAAAAAGGACATTCTTCGCCTTGCCTATTGGTTAAACTCACTCAAGACCTTCAACTGAAACGGGAATACCCTCAACTGTTTTTTTCTAGCGTCTGGTCGTTGCGGGGGAAATGCAGATCTCTTATTGGCTGATCACATCCCCTTCAGGAAACCCCTAGACTCTACCTCTAGTAAACCCTGTATGTCATCTTGGATAAAGGCGTCAGACAAATGAACAAATAATAATTAGAGTAGTATGTTTCATAGTATAAGCAAGCACACTGTACGCAAGTGAGTGAGGCAACGTAGTGTCATTTGACTGACGGTTTACTTGGCACTGTCTGGTCAGCAGAGAATACCTTGAAGGTCCTGACGGCACGCCACTGACTCTGAGCAATACAAAACTACACAGAGCTGGGAGATGCATGCTACTAATGTAATGGGGGCACCCTTTTATGTTATGTAATACAGGGCCATTAGCAGATTTACTAACAACACAGGCCGACGCTAGGGTACCAACTGCCTTTTATTTTTTTCAAAAATGTAACCACTCCCCCCCCCCCACCTCAGGGCTATAGGTGGTTCCCTAAAATCTTTTTTTTACCCTGCCTTAAAGACATATTACCCCTTACTTGCCACACTAAGGTACCCTACTGTAAATAGTTTTGTTGCTCCAGTGATTCATATTCTTTTGGGTGCCACATTCTATTGTGGTTACCTTTAATGAATGTATCTATTTTTTGTACTACACCCCCTGTAAAAGGTTGTGGAAGTCCACCATTTCCACTGTCTCGATCCGACCAACATATCCCTGCAACTCAGCTGTGTGACAGTCACCTTCACTAGAACTGCATTCTACTGGACCGTGCGACCCAGCGTCACCTTCACTAGAACTGCATTCTGCTGGACCGTGCGACCCAGCGCCACCTTCACTAGAACTGCATTCTGCTGGACCGTGCGACCCAGCGCCACCTTCACTAGAACTGCATTCTGCTGGACCGCGCGACCCAGCGTCACCTTCACTAGAACTGCATTCTGCTGGACTGCGTGACCCAGCGCCACCTTCACTAGAACTGCATTCTGGACTGGACCACCTTCACTAGAACTGCATTCTGCTGTGCGTGACCCAGCGCCACCTTCACTAGAACTACATTCTGCTGGACCGTGCGACCCAGCGCCACCTTCATCAGAACTGCATTCTGGACTGGACCCGTAGCTTCATTCTGCGTCACCTTCACTTAGAACTGCATTCTGCTGGACGTGACCCAGCGTCACCTTCACTAGAACTGCATTCTGCTGGACTGTGACCGACCACCCCACTAGAACTGCATTCACCTTCACTAGAACTGCATTCTACTGGACTGCAGGACCCAGCGTCACCTTCACTAGAACTACATTCTACTGGACTGCACAACCCAGCGTCACCTTCACTAGAACTACATTCTACTGGACTGCGCAACCCAGCGTCACCTTCACTAGAACTACATACTGATGGACTGTGCGACCTAGCGCACAGGAAGTGATGAAGTACCAGGAATTTTTAGCGTTGTCCTTGAAAAAAGAAAAAAGAACTAAAAGATACAGTACAGCATCAGGGGCAGGGATAATGTTAGTGCACCTTTAAAGTGAGCAGTAATAATTGTTCTGGTCATTTGCATTGATATTATCAGTAAAGTTTTTTAAAGCCTTGGTTAGTATTATACACCCTGTGGCAGGATAACAAGTGCTCCGTGAATAAGTGAATGTCCACACAGTAGTTTATCTCCCAAAAGAACGTCCGTATTTATTAAAGTTACACACCCAAATGAAAATCCATGTAGTTTAATCCACAATCCTCTGTGCATGAAAACTGTGCTCCCTAGACTCTGGGGGAAAGTGGTGCTTGGGTCCGTGCTGTGCTGTGCAATGGGGTAGTGATCTGGGGGTACATGCTGGCTCAGTGGCGACAGCTCTCAAACTCCTCAATCCTCCTCCGTAACAAGACAAACACAAACAATAACAAAACAAACACAATTTAATAACGCTCCAGCTGAGAATCACGTCTCAGCGTCAGGGGCTGTACTCACGTAACTGCGTTCCCTTTGTACTCCACATGATCAGCCTGGCACCAGGGTTTATCCAATCGCCGCCTGTCCCACAGCTGACCACAATGGAGTTGTTCAGCAATTTTGCAGCTACGTGCTTGCCCCAAAATGGCCGACTTCCGGTTACCATCTACCATCGAGTCCACCGATCTATGGGAAAGCGTACTACCCCCTTACACAGCGCATTTGCTGGTCTGGGGGAGATTTACATCGCAGATTCCTTCTCTCCTGTTACACACCTATATGAATAGAGTCTCAGCTTGGTTGAAAGTTACAACAGTCTGTATTATAAAAACTAATTCTGTGGATTTGTGTTTCTTTAGACTGCTGACTTTCAAAGCCATTTGCGCATTGCTTCATCATGGGCTGTAGCTGGATCCTGGGATTCTTTCAAGGTTGGAGTTCTTCAGATTTGTGTTTGTCATTATTAACTCACTGCAGGGTCCCTTTATTTTCCTGGTGCACTGTGTACTAAACCAGCAGGTAAAAAGCCATTGTCTGCATCTACCTATGCCATGCTACTATCCAGTATTTTGCAGGAAAATACCCTTGAGTTGGATCACTGGTCCTGCAAGTTGCAATGACCATTATATACTGCTCTGCAACTATTACTGGGACTTTTGATGAATAAATGCATTGGAAGTGAGGTATCTACTGGCAATTTTACCCCACCTGAATAGATAGTCTTTCCATCCCATCCCATTTCATCGGTTAATTGGTACCCCACAAAGTAACTATTAATGCCATGCAGAATTACTGAGTGTAATTTGTTTTCATTATAGCCCCCAAAATGGTTTGTGCAATGATGACTGCCAAGACAGGAAGCATGCTGAATGGGTTTCTGCAGAGTGACTGGTAATACTGGTACCACAGTCAATACAATATCAGTCTTTTCAGTCAGTGTTGTAGAAACCCATGTTCCCCAGCCTGGGGACTGAATGTCACGCTGGCATATTGTTGATTCTTTTCATTATCACCAGGTGAGAATGGGTATAGGAAATGTTTTGGATGCATCTACAAACAGAAGGACAGCTCAGAGCTTACATCTTCTGCAGTTCCAAAGGGAAACCTAATGGTGAGACATGAATACAGGCATCACAAACACCCAAAATTGAAATATCCATGTAGTTTCTTTCAGTCTATCTCTCCATCTATCCATGGCGTAAAGACCATTATAAGCTGGTAAGAGATAGTGATGGGTTCAGACAACACCATAAAAAAGGTAGTAATAAAAAAACTGTATATATTTTTCTGGACTTGAACATGCCAAGAACTGTTTTGGTGTCTTCAAAAACTGTTACAGATGTTTCTTGTTTGTAAACTTTCTTCACCTGTTCAGGGCAACAAACATGATCAGGATCACCCAAAATAGTCAAGTTTTTTCAAAATAACTTTTCAAGCATCATCCATCATAACCAATAACAGTTAATACACAATAACAATTCTAATAACATAAAACAACATAATGAATCCACTGCTATTCCCAGAGTCACAGCAATCAAACCAGAACTCCCAACATGCTTTGCATCTGCTGTGATGATTCTGAAAATACAGGTGAGACGAGCTCTGACGCTGTTCTTGTGAACCAGCCTGGCTCTCCAGTGCAGTGGTTAGACACTCTGGGAAGTGTGTGTCCGTCTCCACTCTAGGACATTAGCACACTATAATACCCCAATTCTACAAGGTCCATTGTCTGACAGTATCATCTGGACTAACTCATCTTTATTTGTCTTCTTCAGGATGGAACCACAACAGAGACTGAGCAATAACTGCAGCTCTAAGCTCAGGGGAGTACATGTGCAATGGAGTAAAGTCAATAAACATCACTGTTAAAGAATGGGTGGGAAATTGCCCTTCTAAAATTTTAGGCAAAAATCTAAGAGGTTTTATATATTTCTGAAAAAATCAAACCGTGTTTTTTGCCCAAATTTGCAATATTTTTAACTTTTCTCTATTTTGAACCAAGCTGATTTTTTAAAGGTGATAACATAAGGTCACATTGTGATAAGTTGCCTATCCACAAAATGCGAATGTCTCCATTACATGCCCACCTTCATGGCACCTATCCTTTGCAGGCTTTGGGTAATTATAGGCTTTACATTCTAAAGCACTAATAATTCATTAAGACACTTTATTGTCATTGTTTTTAATATAGTCAATCACAATTTTAGAGTTGAATCAACTGGTTCATTAGGGTATCAATCCAAGAGTGATGTTAATATATATCTATTTCATTATGTGTGTTTTTTTTTAAATAATTGCACACATTGTTCTGTAGGAATGTGTAAGCACTGAACGTGCTTGGACTGAAGGTTTGACCTCCTCAAATGTATACACTGCCCCTGCAGGTGGGGATGATGTAATCTAATAGAGATCAAGCTTTAAGTGATGTCTTACTTCTGTCTGCACCTAAGCTTTGCACCTGATGTGATGTTCCAATGCAAAGCCCTTCCCCGCCCCTCAAGCTGGTGCTTTTGCCTCAGGATTCTCAACTGTGCAACAGTGCAAAGTATAACATTTCCAATTCTCAGCTCCACTAATGTGAAATCTAAAATGACAGTAATATTTACAACATATACTGGTAAGAATGTCTTAACGCACACTCTGTCGTGGGTTATAATGCTTATAAAATTGTTCTGTTTATTTTGTAAAAAAAAAAAAACATAATAAGATTTTAAACTTAAAAATATTTGCAACAGTGCCATATACCTTGGCTGTGGAGACAACAAAGTGACTTGAAGAACTTATTACTGGTGAAGTCATTGTTCATTTATTTTTGTACAAGATAGGCACATTTATTAACTTATTTATGTTTATACTTCAGTTGATGTTTTGCTTTTTCTGAAAAATACAAAAATGTAGAATAAAAACTGTTTTTTACCAACTTGATGTTTACATTAATGATGCTCTGCACCTTTGAATTTCAAATGCTAAGCCTTCGTTTGTTTTCACCACCAGTTAGGCTCAGACAGGGAGGCTTGCTTACTTGCTTGCTGGCTGTCACTCAACAAAACAGATCTGTTTATGCATTTTAATACACACTGATGCCTGCAATTACTATACTGTGGTTTACTTTATTACTTCCTTCACTGACTTTAAAATTGGAACCAACTTGTTTTTTGTTTAGTTTCTTCATACGCAGTCCAATGCAGCCACGCTCTACCCCAGCATTCAGTACAAAAGACCGGGGCTCTCGCCGTAGCCGACCAGATCGAGAAAAAAAAACATCAAAAGAAATTGATTAACATTTAATGTATATGATTTTGTTTACTTTCTGACAGTGTTAGACTAATGTATAATTAGTGCTGTATTTTTTCACTGTAAACATTGGCTTATTTCATGGCATTTCAGTCTAAAAATAGGTATTTCAAGATATTGAATGATTAAACATAATATTTCAAAATTCATAATTTTCTCTAGATTTATTATACAACAGTTGTTACTAAATGTTGAAATGCGTACCTGAAAAACAGTAAATGCTTCATTGTAGAATATTTAGATTTTTATGTCCAAGTTTTAAAGACATGCTATTCTCACAATCAGTGAATTATCAAACGAAATAAAAACAAAAATATATGTAAAAATAACAACGGGCATGTGAAATGTTCCCTTCTTCTACTGGACAGAGTGATTTTTAGCAGAAATGTTTCCAATCTTTGATGCAGCTGTTGTCTTTTTCGTTTAAAGAAATCATGCAGGTCTATGCAGTGTGTTGAATCATTTACCGGAAGCAAACTAAACTAGCTGCCAAGTTCCTAGCAGTGTAACAGGTAGTGCGTCAATAAGGCAAACATTTGCTGTATTTATTCTTAAGTGATAAAAAAGATCTATATGCTATACCAAGCAGTTCTTTATTAACAACTGAGATATGTTGAAAGTAGCCCTGGCAACCTTCATTGACCAAATAGAATCACACAGTACAAGGGGTTTAGAGAACTCTTCATTTTTTTTATTTGACACCATTTATTCAACGTTTCAAATTACTGCCATTTGCAGGTGACTCATATAATGATAGTATGTTATAATTTAGCTGTTTCATAAGCAATGTTATAAAAAAAAACTACTGAAACTACGACAAAGTAAAAAAACACAGCCCTTTGCAAAAAATGTAATCCATAAATAAATAACAAAGCCCTCTCCTCTTGCGGGAGCGCAGAGGAGAGCCAGGGTTGGGGAGGTGAGGGGACAGTTGGGAGGGAGGGGAGGGAGGGAGATGAGGGAGGAGAAGAGGGTGGAGGTAGCAGAGTCTACAGAGAGTTGGTAGAAGGAGTCAATAGGAGGGAGGTGAGAGAGAGCGGTGGAGGCAGGACAGGGGGAGAGAGAGCGGAGGTTACGGCGAGAGGTAACAGTGGGGGTAGGAGGAGCAGGGTGAGACAGAGAAAAAGAGATGAAATAGTGATCAGAGAGGTCCAGGGGGGTGACAGAGAGGGTGGAGGAGCAGCAGGCCCTGGAGAAGGAGAGGTCCAGTTGACGGCCAGCTTTGTGGGTAGGGGGGGTGGAGAGAGACAGAAGTCGAAGGAGTGAAGGAGAGGGAGGAATCCGGCACAGTGGCTGGGGTTGGAGAGATGGATATTGAAGTCACCGAACAGGACAGTTGGGGTAGAGGGAGGAATCCGGCAGAGTGGCTGGGGTTGGAGAGATGGATATTGAAGTCACCTAACAGGAGATTTCGGGCCATAGCATCATCGTCCTCCAGATCAGCAGTCGACATCACTCCTCCTCACTATTCAAACAGAATCTCCATCCCCAACTCCATACACTCTTCACCCCCCCTGAGTAATCCACAAGGCAAGGCAAATATGGGCGCAGAATCAGATTTGCAGGAGGAAGACAAATCTGCAAAAAATTTCAATACCGGTTTCTGTTCAAACAGACAACGCAATTATATTCACATGTGCAGTACTTGCAGGGATGCTCACTCTAAGCAATCTGCCCAGTAGCTCCCAAGTGACAATTCTCAATGATCACAGTCTCCACTCCCATAAACATTAAGGTACTATCACAAAAACTTCTGAATTATCCAGACAAGATTTTCACCAGTTACTTAATCGATGGACTGGAAAACGGCTTTTCAAACGGACTCAATCAAATTCCTTCTTCCTCCTTTCAAAGCAAAAACCTCCATTCTGCTAATCAAGAACTAGAGTCAGTTCAATTTCTCATTGAAAAAGAAATAAAAAAAGGATTTATAGTCGGCCCATTTTCAGCTCCCCCATTTCCAATCTACAGGATTAATCCTACTGGCATTGCCGCTCTGAAAATGTCAGGAAAAAAGCGGCTCATCATCGATTTATCAGCACCTGGGGGATCAAGCACCAGCATCATCAAATCGCTCATCCCTCATGATCAATTCTCTCTTCATTACATTATCATCTCAGATGCAATTCATGCAATCAGACGCAATTTATACAATTAAATTAGCAGGCCACGGTTCATGGTTAGCAAAAGCAGATATATCAGACACATTTAAAGTAATGCCAGTCCATCCTTCTCTTTGCCACCTGTTTGGTATATGTTGGGAAGGAAAGTTTTATTTTGCTACTCATTCAACTTTCGGCTGCCACAGCAGCCTGAAGATATTTCACAATATTTCAGGAGCGTTATGCTGGATACTTCTTAATGCATACCATGTTCAATTTTTGCTCCACCTACTTGATGATTTTCTTTTGATCTCTCCCTCAGATCCACCAGCAGAAGCAATCACTAATCCTAAGAGTTTATTTAAAGAAGTTGGTGTCCTGATTTCAGAAGAAAAAACAATCGGCCCCCTTCATTCTCTGGAATTTCTAGGAATCATACTGAACACAGGAAAGTTTGAAGCCAGCCTCCCCGTATCTAAACTCAATCACATTTGTTTTCTTATCCAGAACTTCCAGATCAGTAAAACAATCAGGAAACGTGCTCTGCTCTCTTTGCTGGGTCATTTCAACTTTGCAATTCACATTATCCCCCAGGGGCAGATGTTTATATCTCGATTACTTGCTCTTGCATCGTCAGCAAAAAACTTGGACTCCTACATCAATATTTCATCAGAAGCTATGAAATACATTAAAATGTGGTCCGCTCTTATTCAGAATTGGAATGGCCTGTCTATGTTTACGGATGCCTCATTTTTGGGTTTTGGAGGTCTCTTGAACAAACAATGGTTTTCCAGTGTATGGCCTACAGAAATTGAAAACTGCATCAAACATCCATAGCTCTTCTCAAAATGTATCCAATAGTCTCGGTAGCTCAGCTATGGGGTCATCTTTGGTCTAAGAAATCAATATTATTCTACTGCAATAACATATTTACAGTGCATATTATCAACAAAGGACAATCCTGTTCCCATCTTATCATGCAATTATTACGGTGGCTAATATGGATTTCAGTATCTAATAATTTTCTAATACAAGCTTGCCATCTACTGGGCATCTATAATAATGCATCAAAAAATAAATAAAAAATGGACTATCTTCTATGCCCATATGCTTCCATGTAGAGCGCAAACCCATTTCATCTTTTGACACCCTGTTCATCAATTCAAGCCGGTCTGTTGTATCAAGGCATTGGTTCACTTCTCATCTCTCCACTTTGGTTTCCAGAACAGGACTTCCCCTGCAATTCTACACTCCTCATTCATTCAGAATTGGGGCAGCCACATCAGCAACACGAGCGAAAATTAACCAGCACCTAATCAAAAATATGGGGCGCTGGACCTCATCAGCAGTTGAGCTTACATTTGTTCTTTCTGCCAGGGCCACCACAGGTTTCCCCTAAAAAAGAAAGGGGTTTTCCCATTCCACTGTGCAGATGGTCTACACATAGTTAGTAGGGAGCAACTTTGTCTTTGTTGTTAAATGTTTTCTTTTCTACTTGTGTTAAATGTTTTTTCTTTTTCTTTGTTTTCTATATGCATTGGCGGTTCTTTGTCTGTCTACACATGTAGGAGTATTTAGTGGGGAGCCAGGGGTCCATCCTTTGGGGGGTTAGTGATTCCACTTTCTCCAACCCTTTGTTAAGCTGCGCTTCATTTACCTCTAAGAGGAGGGTTCTACTCGAGTCAGAGGGGACCCCCGGCCAAACCCCACCTTTCAGCATCACATGATCTTTTCTTCCTCTCTTTCAAGTTCTGAAGCCTCTATTTATGTGTAGGCCCCCAAGCGGTGGAACCCCTCTTCTTATGTCGGGTCTCCTTAGTGACAGTGACCCCTCTCCTGTTTGTCGGGTCTCCTCAGAGAAGGTGACCCCTCTCCTGTTTGTTGGGTCTCCTCAGAAGATGACCCCTCTCTCCTGTTTGTCGGGTCTCTCAGAGAAGGTGACCCCTCTCCTATTTGTCGGGTCTCCTCAGAGAAGATGACCCTTCTCCTGTTTGTCGGGTCTCCTCAGTGAAGGTGACCCTCTCCTGTTTGTTGGGTCTCCTCAGTGAAGATGACCCCTCTCTTGTTTGTCGGGTCTCCCCAGAGAAGGTGACCCCTCTCCTGTTTGTCGGGTCTCCTCAGTGACGGAACCCCCCTCTATATGTTTGACCTTGGGTCCCCTCTCTTTATATGTTTTAATATTTACTCTCATATTTATTCCTTTCTGGCTCATGAGCCTCTTCTTATGTCGGGTCTCCTCAGAGGCGGTGACCCTCTCTTGTTTGTTGGGTCTCCTCAGTGAAGAACCCCCTTCTATGTGTTGGGGTCTCAAGAGGCAGATGCCCCCCTTTCTATGTTTCATTTGTTACTAACTCCATGTTGTTAAACATCCTCGGGTGGCCTTGCTCCTGTTTGGAAATGTGGTGGGTAGGGTAGCCTATTGTAGACCCCCTACTACCAGTATTTTGAAAATGTACTCTACTAAACATTTTGACTGGATATTTTTATATGATTAACCCTTTCGGTCCATTTATTCAGGGCGTCTCAGGCACGTCAGGTCCAATTTATTTTCACACGCGCGGTTTATTTTAGACTGTTTAAAACTATTTTTTTTTTCACAGTAAAACAGGTTTAGAAGGCACTTCAACAGGACACTCAGTACTGCATCTCCATGCATCTCTACCTCTACATAGCAGTGCATACTGATAAATCATCTCCTGATTACTAGTTTTATCACCAAACTCCTCAATAATGTGATCCAACGTTATTTTATTACTGGGCCATCTAAAAAAAGCTCTGCAAATGTCTGTGATATTGTTTTTTTTTTTTTTTCCATGTTCTCTTAAACATCGGTCTCACTCGGCCATTGAATCCCGGCTTTTCCGGAGAAAAAACGACTAGAGACCTGTTTTTACATCTTTTGATGATGTCGGACAGGGTCCGACAATGGACGGAAAGGAAAATTGCAATGTTGGACCAGGTCCGACATAAACAAAGGGTTAACCTGAAGTGCTGGATTTTTTTGTATACCATAAAGATTTTGACTGGAATTACTGTAGCTACCCTTCTGTAGGAAACCAGGTATATATTTTATATGTAAAATATGTTTATAAATATATATGCAGTAAAAATTTTACATAGTAAAATAGGAATAGTAAAAAGCACTCTTATGGAATGTTGGTATACTCATATACTGCATCTATATATATATATATATATATTCAACCCCTTTCGTTAAATAACGTTAAGGTTTTGTTGTCTAAAAGGTTAGGAAATTACAAGTTTAATGTTTCCTGCTCACTTGACATCACATTGACATCATCAAACTCCTCAATAATGACATCACTAAGCACATGACAAATTCTCCCCAAGACTTAAGGGACATAACACTGGGAAATCATAGTCCTTGTGATTGGGCAAATAACTGCATTAGCATTCCCACACTGAGTCACACTCAAATGCATTTTTTTTCGCTCAATTCCTTGTGTACCTTAAGAGGTTATAACACAAAGTTTTTTTTAAAATTAATTGTAAACTGTAAATGGTAAACTTCTGCCATTGAACATTTACATTTTTTTTACAAAAGTAAAAAACGACAAGTAGATTGAACTATTTTTGTTTTTTACTGTTTTTACCTGTTATGAGCTTAATCTGACAGTGTCTCTATGCATACCAGTATGTGACAAGGATGAAAATTGAAATGATCAGTAACCAGGTGGACAAAGGCCTGTGTTTTTAATTGAACAAAAAAAGGTTCTTTAGCAAACACATTTGTTTTGTATACCACAAAACAAACAAATTACTGTAACCACAGTCCTTCTGTACAAAAAATATGTAAAATGATGTATTTTATATTGTCAAATAATACATAGTAAAATAGGAATAGTAAAAAGCTTGAGTCTTTTTTGGAATGTGTGGTATAAGTATATACTGTATGTATATATATATATATATATATATATATATATATTCAATAATTAAAGTAACGTGGTGGTTTTTTTGTTGTAAAAAAGGAAATTGCAAGTTTATATGTAAACTTGACATCACATATGACATCATCAATGACTGCCGGCAATGACATCACTAAGCACATGACAAATTCTCCCGTAAGGGACATAACCCTGGGAAATCGGTAGTCCTTGTGATTGGTAACATGTTGAGTAACTGCATTATTCCCACAAGTGTCTAAAATGCATTTTAAGAAGAAACCGTTGGAACAAGCACTCAATTCCTTGTGTACCTTGCTGTGCAGTTGGTGAGTACTTTTGAAAAATTCATTGTAAACTGTAATGATAAACTTTGCTGTGCTGTGCACATTTACATTTTTATTACAAAATGTAAATTCTTAATTAAAGCAAGTAGCTTCATATTGAACTTATTTTTGTTTTTGTTACTGTTTCCTTACCTGTTATGAAAGCTTAATCTGCTAGTGTTTGCTGTGCAAGTGTGGTGGTGAAATGATGCAGTAACAACAACGTTCAGTGCAAAAAGCGTGGGTGGTGTTTTTAATTGAACAAAAACAAAAAAGGTTCTTTAAGCAAACACAGTGGGTTGCAGTCCCAAACAAAACAAACAACACATGTGTAACCACAGTCCTCCGTGCACAAACTGCGTCAGGGTCAGTGTCCTTTTGAGTGCGGGTGGTGCTTTGCTGTGCTGTGCAGTGAAAGCGGTGAGTCAGGGTCAGTGCAGCAGCTTGAGTGTGGGTGGTGCTTTGCTGTGCTGTGCAGTGAAAGCGGTGAGTCAGGGTCAGTGCAGCAGCTCGAGTGCGGGTGGTGCTTTGCTGTGCTGTGCAGTGGCGGTAGGTCAGGGTGAGTCAGGGTCAGTGCAGCAGCTCGAGTGTGGGTGGTGCTTTGCTGTGCTGTGCAGTGAAAGCGGTGAGTCAGGGTCAGTGCAGCAGCTCGAGTGCTGGTGGTGGTTTGCTGTGCTGTGCAGTGAAAGCGGTGAGTCAGGGTCAGTGCAGCAGCTTGAGTGTGGGTGGTGGTTTGCTGTGCTGTGCAGTGAAAGCGGTGAGTCAGGGTCAGTGCAGCAGCTTGAGTGTGGGTGGTGGTTTGCTGTGCTGTGCAGTGAAAGCGGTGAGTCAGGGTCAGTGTAGCTCCGTTCCCCCCCTCTGCAACAAAAAAAAAAAAAAACAAATGCAGGCTCCGGCCTCGTAATAAACATTCAGCGTAAGGGCAGTACTCATGTAGCAGCGCCCCTTTGTACTACCCAGCTCCTCCTGCAATCAGCCTGGCAACAGCCTTTCTCCCATCGCTGTCTGCCCGTAGCTGATTGCAAGGGATTCATTTCGGTATGCCGGTCTTGTCAAATGTAGTCGGAATGGATGGGGTTAAATCCCCATCCCGATAAAGATTGTGGGAATGTGGTTGGAGCCTTAATAAGGTAATAGTTTAACCACTTCAACACCACGACGCATGCATGTATCGTCAAAGTTTCCTTACAGTACCATACCTCGTATGTCAAGTTTCCCATTCTATTCTATGAGCGGTTTCTCAGGCTAGCATTTCAGGTTTCATTCCCTAAGGCAGTGCTGGTACTGTGGAATGTGCAATGAAAGTCAGGGCAGGGTCAGGTGACATTTGTATCCAATTGCATGTTGTGTAGAGATTCCAATCTACCTGACTGAGATATATTGCGGGAAGACCATTCAACTTTTACATATATATATATATATATATATATATATATATATATATATTTGTGCTGTCTGAAGAGGTGAGTCTTGAGGAGGTGCGGAAGGTGGTCAGGGACTGGGCAGTCCTGACATCTGTAGGATGGTCATTCCACCACTGCGGGCGAGGGGTGGAGAAGGAGCGTGTTCTGGAGGCAGGGGAGCGTGAGGAGGTACAGCCAGTCTTCTAATGCAGGAGGAGAGGAGAGATCGAGTGGGGGTGTAGGGGAGATGAGGGTCTGGAGGTAGCTGGGTGCAGTCTGGTCAAGGCATCTGTAGGCGAGTACAAGAGTCTTGAACTGGATGTGGTGGTGATCGGGGAACCAGTGGAGTGAGCGGAGCAGTGGAGTTGTGTGGGAGAAGCGAGGCAGAGAGAACACAAGGCAAGCAGCGGAGTTCTGGATGAGCTAGAGCGGATGGGTGGTGGGACGAGGGAGGCCAACCAGGAGGGAGTTGCAGTAGTCTAGGCAGGAGAGTACCAGGGCCTGGACCAGGAGCTGGGTGGCGTGGTTGGTGAGGAAGGGTCCGGATTCTTTGTATGTTGCTCAGGAAGAATCGGCAAGTGTGTGCCAGAGTGGAGATGTGCTGGGAATAAGAGAGGCAGGGGTCCAGGGTGACTGAGGTTCTTAGCTGAGGAGGAGGGAGAGAGTGTGGTAGATTCCAGAGGAATGGAGATAGAGATCAGAGGGGGGAGGAGGAGGAGGAGGAAAGAAAGGTCAGATTTAGAGAGGTTGAGTTTGAGGTGATGAGTGCATCCAGAAGGAGATAACAGACAGACCGGTAGAGATACAGGAGGGGATGGTGGAGTCAGAGGTGGGGAAGGAGAGGAAAATCTGAGCATCATCAGCATAGAAATGGTATGAGAAACCATAGGACGCGATGAGGGGCCCAGGGAGCGGGTGTAGAGAGAACAGGAGAGGACCCAAGACTGACCCTTTGGGACTCCTGTTAAGAGAGGGCGAGGTGTGGAGGTTGCTCCATGCCAGGTTACCTGGTAAGTGCGGTTGGAGAGGTAGGAGGAGAACCAGGCCAGAGCAGTGCCAGAGATTCCCAGGTCAGCGAGAGATGATAGTAGAATAGAGTGATCAACAGTGTCAAAGGCAGCAGAGGTCGAGGAGAATTAGGACAGAGGAGAGAGAGGCAGCTTGGGCAAAGTTTAGTGAGTTAGTGACAGACAGGAGGCGGTTTCAGTGGAGTGAGCAGAGCGGAAGCCAGATTGGAGAGGGTCGAGCAGAGTGGTTGGACAGGAAATTGCGGTGCATGTGTTTAAGATACAGAACTGTGCTTTCCTGACTTTCCTAAATATATGTACTAATTACCCTGACAAAGAAAAAGAATTGCATAGCTGCAAAATTATGGAGATAAAGTACTGTCATACCTATTCCAACCAGGGGCGGTCAAATTGATCCGATACATATAAAACATATAACAATTAAATGTTGCAGCATTATTTGTATTTCTCAGTCGGGACTTGCTGCCATGTATTGAAGTTTGATTATATCAATCTGCATTCCTTAAGTGAGTGGTCTTCTGACATTTCTATGGTTTCAATGAACCTCCTGATAGCCCATCAATCAGCCTTGACAGCTCATGGCGCCCGCTGTCTGTCTGCACTTTGGTTTCTATACAAGTCACTCGTTTTTCTAAAAATTTATTGTTTACCCCAATACACATTGAAAATGGATCACGGAAGGCGGGACGTGAAACACTTGATTCTGATGCAGCAGGGACGGACATTGTGAATCTGGCTCTGAAGCAAACAGGGTTTGCGAAGATGAATCTTCAGCAGCAGTGACAGTGAGGGATGCCAGCAAAGTGCCAGTTCTGAGTTCATGGCGAGGGGGCTAGAAATGGAGTAGTCATAAAACATAGGTGCTCGACAACTTTAACATAATCGATATCAATTCTGTTGCTATCGATCTTTTTGTTCGTTTACTATTTTATTTTAAGTTAGTGTCACAAAGGCGGCGGTGGTGGCGTGGACCAAAAGCAAATGCCCACAACAGACCCAGAACTGGTGAAATTTGGTAAGCTGACACTTGGTTGCTCAGCATTATCAATAAAATAAAACACAAAAAGCAGGACCGGCACTTCACATGAGAACAAACAAACGGATGAACAGACAAACACGGATATTTCTCTATTTCTTTAACTTTAACTTCCTCATTATCCGTTCTCCACTCACTGAACACCAACCCCAATACGTAACTTCC
>JAHFZB010001049.1:0-17155 GCA_036884735.1 Huso huso
AGACCATGCAACTTGTTCTGCAAAGCACTTCGCTAACAGACGATGCAGAAAGTCCTGCGACAGCCTTTTGTTACAATATATATTATTAGTGATTGTATTAGAGGCTCATATATCATCATTTGATCCCATCACCTTTTTTCTATATGGTCTCCTTTTTCCAAACATAGATGAAAAATTATGATTTTAAATGTTGACTGCATCAGGATACAATAACATAAAAGCTTGGCTGTTGAACAATTAACTGAATGTCATTGAGTAAAACAGTTATATTGGGGAAAAGAAATACAGATCGCTTTCAGCAGTTTACTATTAGTTAATGTTTTTTATTAACATTATTATCGCAACCAAAGGGGAGGGTATTAACACTGTTGTAGAACAATCTTTTCGAATTTGTTGGGGACAAATTATCAAATGAAGTGTTTCTCCACCGCAGTGTCAGCAAATGTTATTACTGTATTTATATAAACCTTATAGAAACAAAAGAGAACATTAGTAGAATAAGATTTTGTTCAACAAATCTAAAACAACACAATGATAATACCAGTATTTGATGTTTTTCAGTTCAAATACCTTACAATAAAGGATGCAAAATGCACACCATTTCATCAAAAACAAGTTCTGTTGAGTATATACAGCAGAGAAATGCCTTGAAAAGGGCTCATCTCAGCCATTTAAAGTATGTTCTGGGTTTCACAGCTAACCTTGTGAGTAGAGTGACACTGGTAATATATAAGTGCTTGTGCTGTAATATTTTCCTAAAATAATAATTCACTTGAGACTTTGACTATAGTTCAGATTGCCATTATAAAACAGCAATAATAAAATGAACTACTTAAATATTAGAAATGTTCTACACTCCTCCCTATTGTGCACACACGCACATAAAAATCCAATCAAATATCATAATATACAAATACAGAATAAATATGTTCTAAATGTTTTACATGGTTGTATTAGTCTTTGACCAGGTAATCAACCTGGCAACATCTGAGAAAATAAAGGCAGCTTTGTATTGCTGTCAACAGGCCCTTATATGCGATTCGAGTGAAAAGACAACCCATTTTCACAAAACAATTATTTTAACATTATTTTCCATTATTCTTATTTTATTTTGCTTTTCTTCAATATTTTTAGTAAACAAAAAGCAATAAACAAATCTTCAACGCATTTCGACAGAGTCTTAATCATGAGTAAACCACTTGACAGAAGAACACCCTTACACTCAATTCTCCATAATATTAATCACCTTACGCCACAAACCAATTGACAATCAGAACAATCAAAAACAACTGAAATTAATAAGTAATTAGGGTACAGAATGAGAACAGAAGGCAGAAGACCATATTTTTATATTATTTTAAACACTCAATCTGTACGTCAACACAAAACTTTTCATACCACTAAATATCTTTTATCAAGTTACTTTTTTCTTTTTTACCTGCAATCTGAATAATGAACAGAGGTATATACTGCACATACAAACATACATGCTACAAAATACCATATTTAAAGTCTTCTATTAAGGCCATGTGGTGGAACAGAATTAAAAAATATCACAAAGTTTCTCTCAAGAGTTGTTTGCTCGCTGAGCTATCTCAAAGGTGATTAATCACCTGTGGAAAATTGAGTGTATAAAAAGGGTGTTCCTCTATCAAATTAAGTCTACTCATGATCAAGTCGAAACGCGCTGAGATTTTGTTTGTGCTTTTTGTTTTCTAAAAATATTTGAAGAGAAAGCTCAAATAAAAAAAATAAGAATAATGGAACAATTTGTTAAATTGGTTAAAATTCATTAATAGACAATGCAGCTTGTCTGTCACAAAAGCTATCCCTACCACTTCAACACATTAATATCCATAATTTATTTATTTAACAGTTATATTTAAAAACTTTAGACAACGTAAGTTGTTACATGTCTTGCATCCCCAAAAATTAAAAAATATTTTAAAATCAGCGATGAATTAAACATTTTACCAGCGTTGAAAAATCTATATGTATCAATTATATATATATATATATATATATATATATATATATATATATATATATATATATATATACACACAGCATATATAGCACTGTATTCATCCTATTTTTCCTTTTTCAAGCTCATAAAAAACGCTTTGTGCTTTGTTGTCACTTGAAGTTTAGGTTTATCAGAGGTACATGAATTAAAACCGTACCTCTAAACCTAAGTGAATTCATGCAAACGAAGGATTGCCACAATTTAACATAATTAAACAAAGCAACTTTTCCTCTTAACTTAGCAATAACCGAACTGGCGGCAATTTACAGGAATATAAACAAACAACCAATGCATAAAAATAAGTTTATTTCATAGAGATACAGTCTCAAGTAGGAAAATCTGAACCTGGTTGTCGGGTCTGAAATCTGTAACTGGAATCTCTGTACTTTGTTCAGATTAGCCTGGCCTCAAATTAATCACATTTCAAGACATTAATTTTCAAGATTCCAATGAGTTTTGCTTTCTTTTGGGAAACCACAAAATACACTTACTGAACTGATCTGGAGGAATGGAACTGTTGATTGAAGAAATCAGAAAGACTGACAGATGATAATTATAGTAAAAGGCTGTTTTAAGGAGATAAGAAACAGTAGTTTATCCTTTGTGCCAATTGTGCTGCACTGTGTGTTGGTTTGTGATGTGGAAGCCGAGGGCTTAGGACCACCATATTCCTTTTCATGTGTGACTTAAACTGGATTTGAAGTCAAGCATTCAGAGATGTAGTGTGTGTGTGTTAACACACCTATTTCCATTAATATTCTGCATTTTGACAGGTTTGGTAAATCCTAATTGCTTCAAATTACATAAGTCACAGAATCTATTGGGCAAATCACTCCTCACCTAGTTCCAAACATCTGGTATAAAGAAAAGCTCAAATGAAATATGAATGTCTTCACGTTACAAGCACTGTATATATTGGTCCCACCAAATTCCTTTTGCCTCTCTTACATTAAATGACATTCTTCATCACATAGACATCTTTGGCCACTATTAATGAGGGCATTTAACAGCTCTTTCAAGAGAAGAATGGCCAAAGGGTTACCTACATGAAGCCAGAACAAAGGTCAAAACAGGGCTAAAGGATTACAATCTTACTTAATAAGGAGATTATTTTACCATACATTTTCCAACATACACCCGACTTCATAAACAGTGCTACGTGGCACTTCTTTTCATAGCTTTCAAACAGGATGCAACCAATTGCAGAGTGTTCAAATGTAGCCTCCACCCATGCCAGGTTTCTGTCTCCAGTGAATTGAGTATTGAAAATTATGCAGTAGGTCTAAAGTATTATTCATTGCCAATGCCAACCATAGATTCGCAGATGTCCCAAGTTTTTATTTTTAATTTTGACTACAGCTACAGATTACAACGTAAGGCCTACTTGTCCCGTTATGAAAAGATTCTTTAAGTATTTCAGTGAGTGACATCAAAATAGAGGCATCTACATTACAATACTACATTTATAATTCTAAGTTCATTATGCAAAGCGCCATGATCAATGGGTAGTATTCTATTGAAATGGACGGGTAGTTGGAAAGTGTAGGGCATCAACAAATCTTCTTTCACAGGCACCCGGAGAGCAATCGCGAATATGAATTACAGAATATGAATATGAATTACAGATTGTAATACTATTAATACTTAGAAACAACAGCCATCATAGAATCATTAAGGCCAGGGGTCATTATGGACAGCCAGGATGACACTGGACCATCCACAATGATTAGTTGCTCTGAGGAAAGCTGATGGAAATCTGTTGGTCCTGAATGACTCATCATTTTTTTTTTTTCGTTTATTAGTCACCAATTGTTTTTATTATTTTCTCCCAATTTGGAATAGCCAATTATTTTTAGGCTCAGCACACCGCTACCTCCTACCGCCGCTGACTCGAGCCATGGCATCAACACACACTGCCCTTCGAAGTGTGTGCTACCGTCGACCCTTTACACACTGCAGTGCCCACCATGCAGCCACCCAGAACTACAGCGCCGGAGGATACGCGTTTGGGCAGCTTACTGGCAAGTTCGCAGGCGCCCGGCCAGACCCAGCTCTCGGCGGTGTTTCACTGTGCGTCGCCTGGAGCTCCTGTCCACGGTCGGTGAACAGCCTGGACTGACCGCGACGCCCAGGTTATAGGGCGATCCTGCACTCCACACAGAGCTCTTTATCGGATGCGCCACTCAGGAGCCCCCAAAATGACCCATCATTTCTGGAGACTTCCTTATGAAACATAAACCAGCAGTCTTTTGAATATAATTGCCTGCCAGTTAAATACTTGTTCTCAGGCCTCTATCAAAGTTTCACTGACATGTATTATGTATGAAAGCAAACCAATCGCACATCATTTCGAAACCTTTCTTCAACAATAAGCTCCAATTAAAAGTGAAAATATATTTATTTTCCCCAACAATAATATGAGATTAAATATTGTAATGTCCACTTCCTAGAGGACATAATTCAGTTTCTAACAATTAGCACACGTTCTTTTTTTATACAGTATGCAACAGTCTAAACATGAATAATGTTATCTGCAAAAGTGGGTTACCATTGTGATATCTGTTCAATATTTGGATTAAACTGTTCTTGTTATAAAGTGTATTCTAATAAATATTTGTACTTTTTTTTCACATTTTTTGTATTGTACCACGTTAGTATTAGATAGTAATCCTTGGTTTCGCTACTTGTGTGATATTAGGTTGGTCTGCGATAGTATTATTCCATAATGAACCATGAAGAGTAAATTGCATATATCAACCGGAGGTACAATTTCATATATATATATATGTTTGCATGCCCCGGAAGCAATGAATACGTTCTGGCAAAACCAAAGTCGCGGCCAGTATACAATATTTTTCTGTATGCATTTTTTCTGTTGAGCACTACGACACTGTTGAAAGGGTGAGTCTTAGGAACGCCTGCGGATACATTAGTCCACAATGCGTTCGAACCTGGTGTAAACTTCAAGGTAACTGTCACTGTTAACGATGCGTTTTAAGACGTTATCGTTTTAAGTAATACAGTGTCCCCTTCAGACATGTTAAAGGAGAGATTCGAACAACATTCAAACTATGCGCGAGTAAATACCATCCTAACTCCTAACATCCAAAAAAAAAAAAAAAAAAATAACAAAATGAAAAAATAACAATAATATATATATATATATATATATATATATAATTGTGATGCCCCGGTAGCGCAATATGGAGTTCCATGCTCCCGGTAGTTACGATATGTGGAGTTCTTTTTCCATTCACCTCCGGTTGCTTTCAACCGAGGTGTATCACCATATATATATATATATATATATATATATATATATATATATATATATATATATATATATATATTTGCATGCCCCGGTAGCTGGGTCGTTATACGGCTCTGGGCAAAAACCAAAGCCCATGGCCAGTATACAATATTTTTCTGTATGCATTCTTTTCTGTTGAGCACTACTGGATGTCTTGAAACGGTGAGTCTTAGGCCCGCCTGGGCGGATACATTAGTCCAATCACGTGTCTGAACCTGGTGTAATCCCAAGGTAACTGCACACTGTTACCACGTTTTAAGACGTTAATTCACGTTTACACAGTGTCCCCTTCCAGACATGTTAAGGAGAGATTCGAACAACATTGTTCATGAGCGAGTAAATACCATCCTAACTCCTATCATCCAAAAAAAATAAAAAAATAAAAATAACAATTATATATATATATATATATATATATATATATATATATATATATATATATATATATATATAATTGCATGCCCTGTGGTTATGATATGGAGTCTTGCATACCGGTAGTTTACTTGGGAGTCTTTCCATCCACCTCCGTTGCTTTATTTTCCGGGAGGGTGCATGCAAATATATATATATATATATATATATATATATATATATATATATATATATTTGCATGCCCGGTAGTTAAATGTTTAGTTACGGTTTGGCAAAACCAAAGCCCATGGCCAGTATACGAGTTTTTACAGGCGCATTTCTATGATATCACTGACGTCTGAACGTGAGTCTAGAAATGCCGCGATATTAGTCCAATCAATGCCTGAACCTGGTGTGTAATCCTGGTAACTGCACTGTTAACACGTTTTAAGACGCACCACGCTTTTAAGTAATACAGTGTCCCCTTCCAGACATGTTAAGGAGAGATTCGAATAACATTGTCTGCGGTAGCTACGATATGAGTCTTGCATGCCCGGTAGCTACCATATGGAATCTTACCATCCACCTCAGGTTGCTTCATCCGGAGGTGCATGCAGTGTATATATATATATATATATATATATATATATATATATATATATATATATATATATGCATGCCCCGTAGCTAAATGCTTAGTTACTGCTCTGGGCAAAACCAAAGCCCATGGCCAGTATACAATTTTTTTCTGTATGCATTCTTTTCTGTTGAGACTACTGACAATCAAGGAAACGGTGAGTCTTAGGTCGCCATGGATACATTAGTCCAATCAATGCGCCTGAACCTGGTGTGTAATCCCAAGGTAACTGCTCACTGTTGTAATTGTTTGCCATTAAAGGTCAGTGGTGTCTGGGATTACGCAAGCACGGAAGACGTGACATTGCTAAAATTCCCAAAACACTATCAGCAAGGAACGAAGAAACAGGTTTGTAATAAGGAAGACCCTTTAAATAACCCCACCCAAAGGAAAATGCATATACAAAACCATCATCAAAGAGGAGATAAAACAAGTCCATTGACCTAAACTGTCACCATAGCACGGGGAACAAGTTTAAACTGTCGTTGAAACATTGAGGAGCACAAAAGTTCATAATGTTTCTAGTATTACGACAACACGAAGTTTAGTATTACGACAATGAAGAAGTCGTTTCTGTAAGTGAATGAGGTAAGAACCAAGAGAAGTGTTATTCATTTATAAGTGCCTCTCAAGTTCTACGGGATTCAGAGGTTGTTTAATCCCCAAAAAACGAAAGTGGAATATATTGAAGCTGCAGTTGATAGTAAATGTGTACTTTGCAATGAAGAATGATCGTGGTTAAGACGTGAGCTGTTTTGTATTACTGTACATGAAGGGTGTGTGTTTCTTGTTAGAGTATGTATCGTAATTGCACAAGTGGAACTGTGCTGTGTCTTGTAATCAGTGAAACTAAAACATTATTCCCAACACTCTGATAATGCCAACCACGGGTCAGTTTACCAAATAAGTCTAGGAAATGCCAATTGTTTTCAATAATATTTTTCAGTTTTAGATCCCAAATTCATTTTCTGAAGGAGTCTAATAATAGCTGGATGAAAGCCTACTCCAGTAAAGTATTAGGGCAAGGGGCGTTTATGCTGAAGTATCCAATGGTAGTTCATTGTCAGGCAGCTTTAAACCCTTTTTGAAAATAATGACAGTAGCTCTACACATTAATACGCTTTGTTCCTTGTCATTGGCTCTGGTGTTTTTCCTTATGGAGGCCACCTTCAGTCTTAACTACATCAGAACACTCCAATTGTCTATTGCTGATTTAAGATTTGGTTTATTTATTTAATAAAATGAACTGTGCTACTGCAGCATTTTACCCAGTATTTTTTTCTGTAAACACTATACTTTAAAGTGGTAATTTAAATGCATTTTTTATTATACAACAGTAAACTATAGTGGCCATACTTAGTACTGTAGTCTACTATAACATCCTTGAATAATGCATACTTCCAAAAGTGGTTATAGAAATTTTCAGAATTTACTAGAGGTGTAATTGCCAGTAGTATTTAATTACAGTGCCTGTATGTTATACAGTATTAAAAAAAAGCATTTACAGCAAATGTGCTCATTAACAATAGAATCCTGTATTAAAATATGTGTTTTAAAAAGTTGCAATAATTTAAAGTTGTTATGAAGTTTAGATTTTATTTTTCATAGAACATAATCCTGAATAAAGGGACACTGCAATCACCACAGAGAGCATATTAGGAACTAGTAAATTCTTCTGCAGACCTTCATAGCTGATAACTTTTTTTTGTACTAATTGTTTACACATGGGACTGTAAGGATGTAACATTTTATTTACAAATTCGTCCCCTCGCTGAAGCTGGTGTTTGTGAAAGTTTAACTAACTGACAAGGGGCAGGAAAAGCTAATAAAGGGAATGAAAATTGATTATACCATACTACACCTCTTTTCAATAGCCAAAAGACAAACCAGTTAACATCTTTTCTTTGAAATCTGGTGAGGACACATGGTGAGGACTGTTAAGATGGAGCAGGACTGTCAAGTCGGAAAACCCATGCCTGCAGCTGATCCCAATCTGACAAGCCCAGACAATCATCATGACCTCACTGCCAGTGCAAGAGAGAAGTGGAAAGCACCAAGGAGAACGAGGGTGATTCCACACACATGGACCAGAGCAATGCCCAAGAGAAGCCAGTCATGAAAACTAAGATGGAACCTCCCACAAAACTGTGTGGGTACCTGAACAAACTGGGGGCCCTTGAAGGCCTGGAAAGCCCGGGGGTTTGTTTTCGAAGAGAAGAAGTGCCAGCTGTACTACTACAGAACGCCACAGGATGTCAATCCTTGGGAAGCATTGACCTGGCTAACGCTACCTTTTACTATCCTGCTCAAGCTCAGGAAGGACTTTTCAAATTCAAATCCCAGGACGGGTTGTTGTGCTGAAGGTATGTCTTTTAAAATTAAAAGCAATAGGGAAATCCCTAATCTGTGAAGGTACGTGAAGAGTAACAAGCCAGCCAATAAAACTTAATCATATACATCTTGCACTTCCATTTCGTTGAGTAGAAACACAAAGTGCAGTTCTGAGTTGAAACAAACACAAGTTACAGCAAACATGTATTTTCATTAACAAAAAAAAAAAAAACACTGTTTGTGCCTATACTGATGTCTTAATTAAGTTATTTTGTTAGATACAACCGCTTTGGTTGAGGATACACTAATCAGTTTGGACTTCCACTTACTGTCATTTTTTTTCAAATAACCTTAAAAAAATGTATCATTTTAAGAAAGTGCCCTTGTGCAATACTAAGGGTTCCCTATAAATTTTAACCACAGTAAATTTAACGAGAATTTAGCATTTTTCCCATGGTTCTACAATGCATTTACTGTAGTTTACCATGGTTTATTAATGTTCTTTACCATACCTCTGTGTTCCAGGGATGGAAATAAGACTTCCATTGCATAGCAGTTTGATCCATTCCTGGTTTTACTTTGAGTTTAATATGACACATCGGAACCTGTTACTTATACACTGTGGCTAATCAGGCTAATTTTAAAAAACCTGCAATGGAGGGAACTGCAAATGCAATAGGGGTTTGAATGTCTGTCATTTGGTGCAGGGTGTAAATTAGCTTTTGAGCACTGGGAACCTGAAAGTTTTATATATATATATACAGACGTGCTCAAATTTGTTGGTACCCTTACAGCTCTTTTGAAATAATGCTTCATTCCTCCTGAAAAGTGATGAAATTAAAAAGCTATTTTATCATGTATACTTGCATGCCTTTTTGTATATGTCATAGAATAAAGCAAAAAAAAAAAACTGAAAAGAAATGAATTATTGCTTATTCTACAAAGATATTCTAAAATGGCCTGGACACATTTGTTGGTACCCCTTTAGAAAAGATAATAAATAATTGGATTATAGTGATATTTCAAACTAATTAGTTTTTGAATTAGTATCACACATGTCTCCAATCTTGTAATCAGTCATTCAGCCTATTTAAATGGAGAAAAGTAGTCACTGTGTTGTTTTGGTATCATTGTGTGCACCACACTGAACATGGACCAGAGAAAGCAAAGGAGAGAGTTGCCTGAGGAGATTCAGAAAGAAAATAATAGACAAGCAGGGTAAAGGTAAAGGCTACAAGACCATCTCCAAGCAGCTTGATGTTCCTGTGACAACAGTTGCAAATATTATTAAGAAGTTTAAGGTCCATGGAACTGTAGCCAACCTCCCATGCCGGCCGCAAGAGGAAAATCGACCCAGATTGAACAGAAGGATAGTGCGGTGTTGAAAAAAGAACCAAGGATAACTGCCAAAGAGATACAAGCTGAACTCCAAGGTGAAGGTACGTCAGTTTTCTGATCGCACCATCCGTCGCTTTTTTTGAGTGAAAGTGGGCTCCATGGAAGAACACCCAGGAGGACTCCACTTTTGAAAGAAAACATAAAAAAGCCAGACTGAATTTGCTAAATGCATATTGACAAGCCACAATCCTTCTGGGAGAATGTCCTTTGGACAGATGAGTCAAAACTGGAGCTTTTGGCAAGTCACATCAGCTGTATGTTCACAGACGAAAAAATGAAGCTTTCAAAGAAAAGAACACCATACCTACAGTGAAACATGGAGGAGGCTCGTTATGTTTTGGGGCTGCTTTGCTGCGCCTGGCACAGGGTGCCTTTGAATCTGTGCAGGGCACAATGAAATCTCAAGACTATCAAGGCATTCTGAGCGAAACGTACCGCCCAGTGTCAGAAAAAAAAAAAGCTCTGTCTCAGTCGCAGATCATGGGTCCTCCAACAGGATAATGACCCAAAACACACAACTAAAAGCACCCAAGAATGGATAAGAACAAACATTGGACTATTCTGAAGTGGCCTTCTATGAGTCCTGATCTGAATCCTATCGAACATCAATGGAAAGAGCTGAAACTTGCAGTCTGGAGAAGGCACCCATCAAACCTGAGACAGCTGGAGCAGTTTGCTCAGGAAGAGTGGGCCAAACTACCTGTTAACAGGTGCAGAAGTCTCATTGAGAGCTACAGAAAACATTTGATTGCAGTGATTGCCTCAAAGGTTGTGCAACAAAAATATTAGGTTAAGGTCCCATCATTTTTGTCCATGCCATTTTCATTTGTTTTATTATTTACAATATTATGTTGAATAAAAAATCAAAAGCAAAGTCTGATTTCTATTAAATATGGAATAAACAATAGTGGATGCCAATTACTTTTGTCAGTTTCAAGTTTATTTCAGAGAAAATTGTGCATTCTTCGTTTTTTGTGGAGGGTACCAACATATTTGAGCACGCCTGTATATAAATGTAATTTATACACGACAATTCCATTAAATTAGCCATTGTATGGTCTCATGTTATGCTTTACCTAAAATAAATACATTCATCCTAAACTGGTATAGAAATGTATTCCTGTATCTACTGGCATACATTTCATCAAATGCTCTTGTCAAATGCTCTTGTCAAATGCTCTTGTCAAATGCTCTTGGTTGTGAACACAAAAAATAAGCATTACTGTTCTAGCTTTGTTGTTCTCAGTCTTTAAAAAATGTATATTAACAATCTAACAGCTTGCAGCTAACATGCTTAACACTGTGCGTAATAATGATCTACGGATAAGCTTTGATCAATTATGAAAGAGATTGTTGAATTAATTTGAAGGAGTAGCAATTTTATATATAATGTATGTTCCGTTCTAATATCCCAATATATAGTCACTTATAAGTTACGTTGCAGTACTCCACACCATTCTTCCCATGGTCTGAACTCAGAATAAACTGTCCAGCTAACAAGTTATAAATTGTTCATTGGCTATGAAAGAAGGGGTTCTTACTAACTTTTCACTTACATGAGCATCATCCAGCCAGTTGTGCAAAGAAAAGGCTCTGATTGTTGTATGATAATGTGGGGAGGAATGTATCCAAAGAAAAGACAAAAAACTTAGTGTATGGTGTATTGAGGGTTTAGTAAGTTGAAGGTAAAAGATTAAACTTCAAAGTATATTGAATTTGGTATTTGACTGCATTGTGACCACTTTTAAATCCACAGCCTTCCTTTATAGTTTGAGTTAGCTAACAGAGCAAGGCTATCATTTTAATCTTTTTTTTTTTTTTCTTATAAAGCTATAAAATAGCAGCTCTGTAAGTGTTTGCTGTAAAAGGTTGTCAGTATAACAAAAGGGAATCCTTTTCAGATGCTGCTTTTGATAATACACAATAGCATCCCCAAGCAGGTTTCCCTACATCTAAAAAATTTTGCAATGATAAAAAAATGGATTACTGTGAAGGAATGGTTTGCAGTGTGCAGGTGTAGTGATGATGCAGTGCTCCAGAACAAACACACACAAGACTGTTCACAATTAACAGCTCTTTATTTTCAGCTGGGTTATGTACAACAACACTTTAAATAATAAGCATGGGCTCTACACATCAATGTGTATTGCCCATGCAAAGGAGGGTTACAGTCCTGGAATAATAAAAACACTTTTAAACACACAATACACAGACACAGACATGTCTCCTGACAGTGGGTGCTCTAGTGCAAGTGAATGGTGAAAGACAAACACAGAGGTAACAGTAGGTCAGTGTAGTCCGGGTTTGGTGCTGGCGTGCGACAGCTCCCGTTCGTGGTTAGCTGTCTAGCCAAACAAAAACAATGACAAACAAACAAAACACAAAACACTCACAGTACTTTTAATTCTCCTGTGCATACGGTCCTTATAGTTTAACCATCAAAACTATGAACAGATCACTGGGGCCACTTCTTAAAACCCTCCGTCATGCCCTTTTTTGGCGGCGGCCAATCACATCTCCTCCAATCCGTGATCGACACATCACCTACTGTGACAGGCGCTGACTTCAGGTATCGTGGGCTCACCCTTCCTGAATGTCCGCTTCCTACTGACCCTGAATGAACTGCAAAACATCCATTCTGGGGCACTCTGTTTGGTTATACAGCGCCCAGAGATTGAGAGGGAGATTGTTGACGAGGATTCATTCATTCTCTGTCACAATTACCAACCATTTTATTAGTGGGGCTTGTGAAGCAAGAGTCCCCACTTTAAATCTTCAACGTACTTCTTCTTCTTATTATTCTTTGTACGCTACTCCTCTTACAACCGTTTGCTAGAAACGCCGCTCAAACTTTAAAACGTAGACCGGTCTGGAATAGTGTGCTTGTATACAACTTTTTGATATCTTTTATACTTTTTAAACTATTAAGCTTTTTATCCTTTTTTTGTCCATCTTCATTCACTTTAATGGGACTTTTTTCAACATTCTAAAGCTCCCCATTGTTTAAAAACTCCCAGACTTCCAACATTCTATTTACTGTAAACGATGTAACTTTTGACACAAATCAGCTACTTTGACCACTTTCCCAACAAGTTAGACAAAAAGTTAGAGGGTATGACATCTTTCTCTACTTCTCTGCTATTCAAATTTGAAATCAAAACATAAATAACTTTTACCAATCAAGAGGTACACCTGTTTTAGTAACCGCACCAACTAAAATTTTCTCTAACTTTTATAAACTGCCATTTGACCACTTTTCCCAACAAGTTAGACAACTACTTAGAGCAAATGAAATCTTCCCTCTACTTCTCAGCTATTCAAATATGAAATCAAAACAGGAATGGTGTCTACCAATCAAGAGGTACAGCTGTTTTAGTAACCGCATCAACTTCTTTCAGTAGGCTACTTCCCACTGTTGAATTAACTGTCATAGAACTTTGAGAAATATCAAATTCTAGTACATTCTGAGCATGAGACAATTAATAAACAATGTGACTTTTGACACAAATCAGCTACTTTGACCACTTTCCCCAATAAAGCAAGCCCCCCACAACTTGTAAAGTTACCATCTAGTTTGTTTTGTTTTTGTTTTACAGGCATTAAACAGCCAAGCCATGCTGTATTGGTTGCAGCAGCTGCAAATAAAACGGTGGCAGCACAATACCAGCCTGGTGAAAATACCTGCAGAGCCCTCCACTACCTCCACACAGCCTGCCAGCTGCCTTCTGCACCTTGGGGAAGGTAAGCTCACTGACAGCCCAGTTTTAATTCTAGCTCAAGTCAACCAAATTGTGTGTGGGGGGGTGGGGTTCTTCAGTTTGTGATCTGATGGAGAAAAGGGTTCCAGGGTAGGTGTTGTGTGCATGCAAACAAAAGAGCTGAACCGAATAACCTAATTTAAATTATTTATTCTAAACGCTTACAAAGTGTTGCTATACTCTTGTAACCACCACATATTTTTTTCATGTTTTGCCCTTTATTGTAATTATATCTAAGATATTTTCATGAGGTGTAATGTGAAGCAAGAAATGCAATGCTTTTAATTAGGTGAGGTAACAAAAAGTACCAGGACTTTGTTTATTGTGTCTGGTGTCAGATATCTTAATGAATTCAAACAATCAAAAAATGATGATCATACAGGAGAATGTTGGTACTGTGTGGTGGAAAGAACTCAAAATGACAAAAGGGTGATTTCAATTGCCCCATACCCATGCTGAGAATGTTCACAGTGAGACAGTCTCATTTCTTGCCGATGACTCACCCGGCTCTGTTGTGCTTGAAGCCTTGAAGCAGGCTTAGTTGCTGAGAACACAAACATGGTAACTAGACAGGGATTCACTTTGTGATGTTATCTTCTGCCTTGTTTCCATTTTTATAACAACAGCGTTGTGTGGAGGTGACTCTGGCTGTTCATCTGTCCATCTGTATGTCACACCTGTCTAATTTTGGTTAAACTAGGGTGTACACATTCTGTGGTAATATTTATTGTGCGCCCATTCATGTCTTGGGACTTTTCAGGAAACTGCATTGCCATTTCATAATGCTTATGTCATGGTCATGAATTTACAGTCATGGTGGGGAATGTATGTTAATGAAATACTTGTCTCATACTTGATTCAGGTTAACCAAATTGGGTTAATATTGCTCCCTCCCAATGCTGTTTTATTTATTTTTTCTCAATTTACTGCTGTGTGATAATAAAATTGTCAATTTTATATTTTACAGTCCTTTTGCCTGTCAAACTACTCACAAGACAAGCTGTAAAAATGTCTTAACAACACCAGATTTAAATACCACTGAACTCTTTATTAACAACACCCAGTAGACTTACACTATTTTAGATCTGGTGCTGTTTTAGACTAGGTACTGTATACAGGTTTAAAAGCTGGCAAGATGTATATGCACCTCCGTAGATGTATAATAAAATAGACCCAGTATTTACAGCTGACTCTTGTCTTCTGGTATAAGAATGACATATACTTTTAACCTGTACTTTCTTAAGACAGCAGCTTAAACAACATTAAAACCCAAACACGTTTTCTGACAGCTGTTGTGAGGAGACTTAATGTTGCCAGAAACTTTCCCAAGCAAAGGTGCAGGGAAGGAAATTTTCATTTGACTAAAACATACATATATCTACAGCTTTTGGAAATAATGGAGAATGGAACCAAATAATACATTTGTATATCTAATCATTTAATTATATTTACTCCATGAAGTCCAGCAAGTGGCACAAATGTATTACAGTACATTAGAATGGCATTTCCACATGATAAATGAATATGTATGAAATGTGTAATTTTGTTTGAAGGATGGGCAGTTGAGATGCTTGTGCTCTTTTCAGGAAGGACAGAGGACTTCCTCCCAGCAGTAAAAGACCCCCAAGGGCCTAGTCGGAGGCCAAGCAGCCTGTCTGCCAGACCCCTGGCAACAAAATGCACTGCAAAGCCTCCTCAAGCACCCCATCACAGAGATACAGTAAGACACTACCTGCATACCTTGTTTTTTTTTTTATGTGTGCCTCTTAATGGGAAAACACACTGAATTAAATGGCTCTCTTACGTTACAGTGTAAGTACCAAAATCACGCAATGGCTAGGGCAATGTCAGTTGCTCATGATTTGTTAATGCCTAAATATTTTGTAACCAAAATATATTCCTGGTTTCTATTTAATAACAGCAAAGTTTTCACTAGTGGGAAGCAACATGTGCTTTTATCCTAAGGTCATTTTGTATTTGAAAATTTACAGAAGTTATTCAAACCTGTTATGTAAACTAGTCAGCCCTATCCCAGGCAGCTGCCTGTAAGCAAGAGAAGCAACCAGTTGAGCTTTGATTTTGTTATTTGTTGTGTACTACTTTAGTTTGTGTGTGTGTGTTTGTTTCTATGCATTTAGTTTCGTTTTCTCTGTACTTTGCCTCAGAAGTCAGTTTTGTGTTTCCTCTGCCTTGCCCTTACAGGAACACAGTCCTCAATATCTGTGGAAACAAGCCAGCTCAGGAGCTGAGGCGGAGTGTGTTCAACTTTGACAAGATTCAGCAGTCGCAAGACTGTCCCTGTGGATCCCAGACACAGATACTGGGGAAACAACAGGTGCGTCCTTCAGTTGACAGGAAACTGCCCTGCAAAGTCTGTGTCTCTGCTTAGTTCATGTCTGATCAGTTCACTGCGGGGACCACCACAGTGGCTCTGAAACTATTACATTCTTCTCATGCAGGGTAAGAACTCTTTCTGCTGTTATAAATGTGCAGAGGTTTCCTGTTCCTAAAAAGGTGAACCATGCAGGAGTAAAAGCTTGTTAATAAGATAAAGAATGAGTGTCAATAAAGCCTTTTTTTAAGAAAAATTTCTAGAAACTCACTAGATAGCTCACAATTTCACCTTTCATTGAAAACAACAGCTCTTTTTTAACAACTATTTTTTTTTTGCAGCAAATTGTAGTTTTGGCTAGCACCCTAGAATTAACATCGGTACTATGGGTTCTATGATGATTTTGTGTGTATAACAAATTTGAATTCCAGAAATAATCATTATTTTCTTTTTTTGTTTAATGATTATGAAGGGTATATTGTCAGGTAGGTGGCTCCAGAATAAAATAAAGAACCAGCAAGTTTAAGAAAAAAAAATATATATATATATATTAAATAAATATTCATGCATTTCAAATGCTTTTGCTTGCTTGCTCTTCCTAGCACCTCCAGCACCGCCTGTACCTCTGACACCCCCAGCACCTACAGTCCTTTCAGCTCCTTCCAGTTTCTTCAGTTACAAAACGAGTCTGGCGAGGGAAGCAAAGACTGGAGGAAAGAGTTCTCCATCAAGCAGCATGAACAAGAGGGAGAAGAAATGACCAGTTCTCTTCAGCCTTCTGGGGAGAAGGTGTCAGGAAAGGAGGGGAGCCCCATGGACAAACTATCCAGACTCCAGCACGAGGTGTTCACGCCACTGAGGGGCTCAAGTCACAAAAAGGTATATGTTTGGTTTGGGTGACTGAAGTATATTTAAGCACATAACAACTAATAACTGAGTTATTAAAGAATATGTCTTGTGAGGCACTTGTAAAATGAATGATTGAACCTTATAAATGTTTCCCATAGTAAAA
>JAHFZB010001050.1:0-17063 GCA_036884735.1 Huso huso
GTGCGTGGTCCCAGCGACTCGCCAAATGGTCTCTGGCACCTACCCAGCGTGCAGACAGGGCCCAGCAACCCCGCGCAGGGTCCCAGCGGCTCGACAAATGGTCCCAAGCACCTCCCCAGCGCGCGCAAGAGCCCCAGCAACAACGCTTGGGGTCCCAGCGGCTCGCCAAAAGGTCCCTGGCACCTCTCCAGCGCACACAGGCCCCAGCGACCCCACGCGGGGAACCAGCGGCTCAACAAACGGTCCGTGGCACCTCCCCAGCAGGTGTCCGGACCCCAGCGACCCCGTGCGGGTTCCCAGCGGCTGGGCAAACGGTCCCTGGCACGTCCCCAGCACACGCACGGACACTAGCGACCCTACGGAGGGTCCCAGCGGCTAGCGAAACCATCCCTGGCACCTCCCCAGCGCGCGCACTGGACCCAGCGACCCTGCGCGGGGTCTCAGCGGCTCGCCAAACGATCCCTGACACCTGCCCAGCACACACACTGGGCCCAGCGACCCGTGCAGGGTCCCAGCAGCCTCGCCAAATGGTCCCTGGCTCCCACCCAGTGCGTGCACCACGCCCAGCAACCTTGAGTCCCCTAGCGGCTTCATAACGGTCCCGGGTACCTCTGCTCAGCACAATGCACAGGTCCCAGAAGCACCCCGTGCAGGGTCCCAGCGGCTCGCCAAATGGTCCCCTGGCTCCCACCGCTGCACATGCCCAGCAACCCCCGTGGGTCCTGCCGCTCGCCACCCGGTCCCTGGTGCACTCACTCCAGTGCGCCGCATCGGGCTCCAGTGACCCCGCTTGGGGTCCCAGCGGGATCGCAAACTGTCCGTGCACCTCCCCAGCACGCACGGGCCCCAGCGACCTCGGGCAGCGGGTTCCCAGCAGCTCGGCCAAACGTCCCTGGCACCTCCCCAGCGTAAGTAACGATAGCGAACGTTCCACGCTGTCCTAAACGGCTCGGTGGAAACTGTCCCTGGGCGAATTTCAGCGCTGCTGCAGATGGGGACCCAGCAACACCGGGCTTCTGAGTCCCAGCGTTCTGCCAAACGTACACCTGGCACTCCTCCCCAGCGCCGCATTCAGACCCAGCGACCCTGCGCTCGGTCTGTGGCACCTCCCAAGCCAGCACTCACTGGGTCCCTGAATAGCACCTCATAAGCCGTCCTATTTCCCAAGCGGCATAGGCCCCAACAACTCCACGTGAATTCCAAGTGGCTTGCCAGGTTACCCTAGCACCTCCCCAGTGCGGCGCCTGCGTTCCCAGTAACCCGCTGTCCCACCCGGCTTGCCAAACGGTTGCGGCACCTCCCAGCGCTCCTGGACCCAGCGACCCTGCGTGTGGTCCCAGCAGCTCGCCAAACGGTCTCTGGCACCTGCCCAGCGCCGCGCACTGGGCCCAGCGCCCCGTCGGGGTCCAACGGCTTGCCAAATGGTCTAGTACCTACCAAACACACACCGCGGCCCAGCAACCCCCGTGGTCAGCGGCTCGCCAATTGGTCCCAGGCACCTCCGCACCATGCGCACAGGGGGCCCACGAACCAGCAGCGGGTCCCAACTGCTGTAAATGATCCCTGGCACCTCCCAAGCGTGCGCTGACCCAGCGACCTGGCGCGGGGCCCAGCTGTCAAATGGTCCCCCTGGCACCTACCCAGCGGCGCACTGGGTTGTGACCCCTTTGCAGGGTCCCAGTGGCTCGCCAAATGGTCCTAACAGCACCTCCCAGCAGCGCACAGGCACCAGCGACCCCCACGGGACCAGCGGCTCGCCAAATGATCATGGCGCTTCCCAGTCTTGCAGACTGGTGACACCGCCGCGGGTCCCAGTTGCTCGGGAAAATGGTCCCTGGCACCTCACCGCAGCGCTGGCCCCATCGACCCGTCTTGGGGTCCCAGCTTCGCCAAATGGTCCCTGGCTCCAAGCGCGCGCACAGGGTCCCAGCAACCCAGCGCTGGGTCCCAGCAGCTCATAACATAGTCCGTGGCACATCCCCAGGCGCTGCAGGCCCCAGCGACTTCGCCCGGGTTCCCAGCGGCTCCTCAAATGGTCCCTGGCACCTCCACAGCACCACCTTACGGGTCCCAGCCGAACCCGTGCAGCGTCCTAACAGCTTACCAAATGGTCTCTGGCACCTCCCCAGCAGCGCCAAGGGTACCAGGAACCCCGGTGTGGGGTCCCAGCAGCTCGCCAAAAGGTCCCTGGCACATCCCCAGCGGCAAGACGGACACTCGCGACCCCCCACGGCGGTCCCAGCGGCTCGCCAAATGGTCCCGGCACCTTTCCCAGCACGAGCACGGGCTGGCACCGCGTCGCGGGGTCCCAGCGGCTCGCCAAATGGTCCTTGGCTCCACGCACAAGCGCGCACAGGGCCCAGCAACCCGCCGCGCGGTTCCCAGCGGCTCGAAAATGGTCCCTGGCATCGCCCCCAGCACGGGAACCCATCGACTTCACATGGGGTCCCAGCGTCTCGCTAAACTGTCCCTGGCACCTCCCAGCAAGCGCGCACGGGCCCCCAGTGACTTCGCAGGGTCAAGGTCTCGCCAATGGTCCCTGGCACATCCCCAGCGGGCGCCACGGGGCCCAGCGACCCCTGTGGGTCCCAGCGGCTCGCCAGGTTGTCCTTGGCACCTCCCAGCACGCATCCTGGTCCCAGCGACCCGTGCTGATTTCAGAAGGCTTCGCCAAATGGTCCCTGGCACATACCCAGCGCCGCACAGGACTCAGGCAACCGGTAGCGGGGTCTCAGCAACTCGCCAACAGGTCCCTGGCACCCCCCAGCACGCGTCAGGGGACGCCAGCGACCCGTGCGGCGGGTTCGTCGCTAAGCGTCCATGCGGCACCTCCCAGCACACGCCTGCGGACACCAGCGACCCTCACGGAGGGCCCCAGCTTCACGCAACCGTCCCTGCACCTCCCAGCGCGCACACTGGACCAGCGACCCTACGCGGGGTCCCAGCAGCTTCGCCAAGTTGGCACCTCCCAAGCCCAGCGCCACGGGCCCAACAAACACGGGGAGCCAACTGCTCGCCAAATGGTCCCAGGCACCACCAGCACGCCGCAGCCGCCCCAGCGACACCGTGCGTGGTCCCAACGACTCGCCAAATGGTCTCTGGCACCTACCCATCGTGCAGACAGGGCCCAGCAACCCCGCACACGGTCCCAGCGGCTCGCCAAATGGTCAAAGCACCTCCCCAGCGTGCGCCAAAGCACCAACAACACGGCGTAGGGTCCCAGCGGCTTCGCCAAAAGGTCCCTGGCACCTCCAAGCACGCGCCGCGGACACTAGTGACCCCCGCGGGTTCCCAGCGGCTCGCCAAACGGTCCCTGGCACGTCCCAGCGCACGCGCCACGGACACTAGCGACCCTCACGGAGGGGTCCCCAGTGGCCGCCAAATGGTCCAAAAGCACCTCCCCATCGCGTAAGCGTAAGAGCCCCAGCAACACCGCGTGGGGTCCCAACAACTCGCCAAAGGTCCCTGGCACCTCCCAAGCACGCGCACGGACACCAGCGACCCTACGGAGGTCCCAGCGGCTAGCGAAACCGTCCATGGCTCATACCCAGCGTGCACGGGCACCAGCGACCCAGCAGCGGTGTCCCAGCTGCTCAACGACGGTCCCTGCCTCCCTCCCCAGCGCAGCGTCGGGACGTAGCGACCCGTCACGGGTTCCCAGCGCCTCGCTAAACGGTCCCTGGCACCTGCCCAGCACACGCACAGGTCCCAGCTACCCGTGCAGGGTCCCAGCGGCTCGCCAAATGGTCCCTGGCTCCCTGCAGTGCGCGCACATGGCATGGCCCACGGGTCCCAGCGACCCGTCGCGGTTCCCAGCGGCCTCGCCAAACGGTCCCTGGCACCTCCCCAGCGCGCAGGGCCCCAGCAACCTGCGTGAAGTCCAAGCGGCTTGCCAAAGGTCCCTAGCACCTCTCTAGCGCCGACGTTCCCAGTGACTTCGCGGTGACCCACCCGGCTTGCCAAGCGGTCTGTGGCACCTCCTCAGCGTGCTCACTGCACCCAGCGACCCTGCATTGGTCCCAGCGGCTGCCAAACGTTCCCTGGCACCTGCCTCCAGCACGACTCGGCCCAGCTAATTCCCCGGGCATGGGTCCAACGGCTCGCCAAATGGTCCCTTTTCTGGTACCTACCAAACACGCACACACGCCCAGCAACCCTCACAGAGTCTCCAGCGTTCGCCACTTGGTCCCTGGCACGCACTAATAGCGCTGGCACCAGCTAATTTCAAGACAGGGTCCCAGTACTCGCCACAACAGTCCCAGGCACCTCCGCACCGTGCACGGGGCTCCACCGAACCCGCGCGGGGGTCCCAACTGCTACGCCAAATGGTCCCTTGGCACCTCCAAAGCACGCACACGGGTCCAGCGACACCCGTCACGGGTCCCCAGCGGCACGCCAAATGGTCGAGGCACCTAACAAGCGTACACAGGGCCCAGCAACCGCACGGGGCATGGACACTACCGACCGCATCGCCGGGTCCCAGCTGCTCACCAAACATCGCTGGCACCACCAGCACGCGACGGGCGATGACCCCGCAGGGTCCCAGCGCCGCTAAACTGTCCCGGGCGCCCAGCGACACCGCACGGGATCCCAGCGACTCACCAAATGGTCCCGGCACCTCTTCAGCGAGCGCATTTGGCCCAGCGAGACAGGGTCCCAGTGGTTGCCAAATGGTCCCTGGCACCTTCCCCAGCCAGCAAGACAGGCACCAGCGACCAACACCGGGACCCAGCGGTCCCCCTAAACCGCCCTGGCGCTTCCCCAGTGCGCATTACGGGCCCCCAGTGACACCGCAGACGGGGTCCCAGTTGCCGGAAAATGGTCCTGCCTTCACCAGCGCGACAGGGGTCCAGCAACCACGCTGGCTGGGTCCCAGCGGCTCGCCAAATGGTCCCTGGCTCCTACCCAGCTGCTACAAGACAGGGTCCAGCAACCACGCCGCTGGGTCCCAGCGGTCGCAACATGGTCCGTGGAACCTCCAGCACGCTAGGCGGCACCAGGAACCCGGGGTCCCAGCGGCTCGCAAAAGGTCCCTGGCATCCCCAGCTACGCATCGACACTAAGCGACCCCATCGCGGCGTCCCAGCGGCCTCGCCAAATGGTCCTCGGGTAATTCTCCCAGCGCTGAAGCATGGCCTGCCACCGCTGGCGGGTCCCAGCGTTTCGCCAGTCGGTCCTTTTTGGCTCCTACGCATTGCCGCACAGGGCCCAGCAACCCGCCGCGGGTTCCCAGCGGCTCAACAAACGGTCCCGGCACCTCCCCAGCACGTGTCCGGACCCCAGCGACCCGTGCGGGTTCCCAGCGGCTGGCAAACGGGTCCCTGGCACATCCCCAGCGCACACACGGACACTAGCACCCCACGGAGGGTCCCAGCGGCGCCCGAAATCATCCCTTGGCACCTCCCAGCGTTGCCAAGCACTGGACCCAGCGACCCTGCGGCGGGGTCCCAGCGGCTCGCCAAGTTGTCCCTGGCACCTCCCCAGCTGCAGCAGACAGGGCCCGCAACGCGCAGGGGTCCCATCTGCTTTCGCCAATGGTCCCTGGCCCCCTCCCAGCACTTGTCGGGGCGCCAGCGTCCCCATGCGGTACCAGCAGTCGTAAACGGTCTCGCACCTCCCAGCGCACGCACGGACACTAGTGTCACAGAGGTCCCAGCGGCTAAGCGAAACCGCCCCTGGCACCTCCCCAGCGCTTTACCCTGGGACCCAGCGCCAGCCCTCTTGGGTTCCAGCGCTCGCCAAGTTGTCCCGGCACCTCCCCAGCGCAAAGCGCTCAACAAACCGCGCTGGGAGCCAACTGCTGTAAATGGTCCTGGGCACCTCCCCAGCGCCCAGCGACACCGTCGTGGTCCCAGCCACCGCCAAAATGGTCTGGCACCTACCCAGCGTGCAGACGGGGGCTCAGCAACCCCGCGCAGGGTCCCAGCGGCTCGACAAATGGTCCCAAGCACCTCCCCAGCTTTTAAGAGCCCCAGCAACAACGCTTGGGGTCCCCAGCGGCCGCCAAAGGTCCCTGGCACCTCCCAGCGCACAAAGGCCTAGCGACCCGCCGGGGAAACCAGCGGCTCACCAAACGGGTCCCCGGTATCCCCCAGCGCACATAGGCCACAGCAACCCCGTGCAGTCAAAGCGGCTTGCCAAAGCGTCCTAACACCTCCCCAGTGCGCCAGACGTTCCCCAGTGACTTCGCTGTGTCCAATCGCTTGCCAAACGGTCTGTGGCACCTCAGCGCGCTCACTGGACAACGACCCTGCGTGTGGTGGTCCCAGCGGCTCACAAACGGTCCCTGGCACCTCCCAAGCTTGGCGCAGGCCCCAGCAACTCACGTGAATTCAAGTGCTTGCAGGTCCCTAACACCTCCCAGTCGCGCCGTTTCAGTGACCGCGCTGTCCCACCGCTTGCCAAAGGGTTCTGTGGCACCTCCCAGCGCGCTCCTGGACCCAGCGACTCGCGGTGGTCCCAGCGGCTCGCCAAACAGTCTCTGGCACCTGCCCAGCAAGCGCACTGGGCCAGCGACCCGCAAGGGGTCCAACGGCTTGCCAAATGGTCCCTAGGTACTCACCAAACACGACACACCGGCCCAGCAACCCAGCGTGGTCCCAGCTGCTCGCCACTGGTCCCAGGCACCTCCGCACCGTGCAAGACGGGCCCACCGACCCCTTGGGTCCCAACTGCTTTCGCAAATGGTCCCCGGCACCTCCCCAGCGTACTTTGAGCCAGCGACTGCGCCAGGTCCCAGCTCCGCCAAATGGTCCCTGGCACTCACTCAGCGAGCGCAGACTGGGCTAGCGCGACCAAGACAGGGTCCCAGTGGCTCGCAAATGGCCCTGGCACCTCCCCCAGCCCGCACAAGCCAGCGACCCCACACGGACCCAGCGGCTCGCCAAACCGTCCTGGCGCTTCCCAGGCGCACATCGGCCCCAGTGACACCGCACGGGTCCCTGTTGCCGGAAAATGGTCCCTGGCACCTCACCGCACGCCGCGCTGAGGCCCCATCGACCCCGTCTCGGGGTCCCAGCTGCTCGCCAAATGGTCCCGGCTCCCTACCCAGCGCGCACAGGGTCCAGCAACCACGCCGCTGGGTCCCAGCAGCTCGCAACATGGTCCGTGGCATCCCCAGCGCACACGCCCCAGCGACTCACGCCCGGGTTCCCAGCGGCTCCTCAAATGGTCCCTGGCACCTCCACAGCACACGCACGGGTCCCAGCCGAACCCGCAGCGTCTAATGACTTACCAAATGGTCTCAGCACCTCCCAGCACGCGCAAGGGCACCAGGAACCCGGTTTTGGGGTCCCAGCGCGGCTCAGCAAGGTCCTGGCACATCCCAGCGCGCCGGACACCTCGCCGACCCCGTGCGGTCCCAGCGGCTTCGCCAAATGGTCCCCGCACCTTTCCAGCACGACCGCACGGGCAAAGCGACCGTGCGCGGGTCCCAGCGGCTTCGCCAAATGGTCCCTTGGCTCCCCTCGCACAAGCCATTGGTAGGGGCCCAGCAACCACGCCAGCTGGTTCCCAGCGGGTTCGAAATGGTCCCTGCACGCCCCCCAGCAGTTTATCGGGCCCCAGTGACTTTGCCAAAGCAGGGTCCCAAGGTCTCACTACTAAATGGTCCCTGGCAATATCCTCAGCTGGGCGACGGGGCCTCCAGCGACCCCACGCTGGGTCCCAGCGGCTCGCCAGGTTGTCCTTGCACCTCCTCAGCACGCATCCGTCCCAGCGGCACCTGCTGATTCCTAGAGGCTCGCTAAATGGTCTCCTGGCACATACCCAGCGCGACGACAGGACTCAGCAACCCGCTGGGTCTCAGCTAAGCTCGCCAATGTAGTCCCTGCACTCTCCTTAGCACGCTGCTGGACGCCAGCCGGCCACCTCGCGGGTTCCCAGCGGCCGCCAAACGGGTCCATGGCACCTCCCCAGCACACGCGACGGACACTAGCGACTCCCACGGAGGGCCCCAGCGCTAGCTAAACTGTCCCTGGCACCTCCTCAGCCCGCCGCACACTGACCCAGCGACCCCGCGGCGGGGTCCCAGCAGCTGTAAGTTGTCTCTGGCACCTCCCAAGCAAGACGGGGCCCAACAAACCCGCGACGGGAGCCAACTGCTCGCCAAATGGTCCCAGGCACCACCAAGCATCGCCAAGAAGCGCCCCAGCTATTAACGCATGGTCCCAGCGACTTCGCCAATGGTCTCTGGCACCTACCAGCGTGCAGACAGGGGCCAGCAACCCCGCACACGGTCCCAGCGGCTCGCCAAATGGTCCTGGGCACCTCCCCAGCGTGCTAAGAGCACCAGCAACACCCTGGGTGGGGTCCCAGCGGCTCGCCAAAGCGTCCCTGGCACCCCCAAGCACGCCAAGACGACACTAGCGACCCCAATGGAGGGTCCCAGCGGCTAGCGAACCGTCCCTGGCACCTCCCCAGCGCGCGCACGGCCCAACAACCAGCTGGGAGCCAACTTCACAAATGGTCTCTGGCACCTACCCAGCGTGCAGACAGGGCCCAGCAACCCCGCGCGGGGTCCCAGCGGCTCACCAAATTGTCCATGGCTCATACCCAGTGTGCACGGGCACCAGCGACCCCGAGCGGTGTCCCAGCGGCTCAACAAACGGTCCCTGGCACCCCCGCGCCGCCACGGACACTAAGCGACTCTAATGGAGTGTCCCAGCGGCGAAACCGTCCCTGGCACCTACCCGGTGCGGCAAGACGGGCCCAGCGACCCTTTTGGGGTCCCAGCGGTTCGCAAAACTGTCGTGGCACCTCCCCAGCACGTGCAGGTCCCAGCGACCCGTCACGGGTTTCCCAGCTGCTTTCGCCAAGCGGTCCCTGGCACCTCCCAGGCGCGCGCGCACTAGACCCAGCGACTCTGCCGGGTCCCAGCAGCTCGCCAAACGGTCCCTGGCACCTCCCCAGCACGCGTCAGGGTCCCAGCGACCCCGTGCGGGTTCCCAGCGGCTCGCCAAACGGTCCCTGGCACCTCCCAGCACGCCGTTAGGGCCCCAGCGACCCGTGGGTTCCCAGCGGCCGCCAAACGGTCCCTGGCACCTCCCAGCAGCAGCGCAGGGCCCTGCGCAACCCCACGGAAGTCCAAGCGGCTTGCCAAAAGGTCCCTAGCACCTCCCAGTCGCGCCCGTTTCAGTGACTTCGCTGGTGTCCCACCGGCTTGCCAAACGGTCTCAGGCACCTCCCAGTGCGCTCACTGGACCCAGCGACCCTGGGTGTGGTCCTTACGTTTGCCAAATGGTCCCCGGCACCTGCCCAGCGCGCACTGGGCCCAGCGACCCGATGCGGGGTCCAACGTCGCCAAATGGTCCTGGTACCTACCAAACACGCACACCGCCCAGCAACCCCACAGTGGTCAGCGGCTCGCCAATTGTCCCTGGCACCTACCCACAGCGCACTGCACCAGCGACCGACAGGGTCCCAGCAGTCACAAACAGTCAGGCACCTCCAAGAATCGCGTCATCGGGCCCACAACCCGATTAACCGCCATAAATGGTCCCTAGCACCTCAAAGCACGCAAGACGGGTCCAAGCGACACCGCAAGTGGGTCCATGCACGCTAAATGGTCTCGGGCACCTAACAAGCGTGCATAATAATAGGCCTTAACCGGTGACGCGGGGCATGGACACTCACCGACCGCACGCTGGGTCCCAGCTGCTCACCAAACCATCCCTGGCACCACCAGCAGCGCGCAAGACGGACACTCACGACCCCACGCAGGGTCCTCGCTTAAACTGTCCCGGCGCCTCCAGCGACGACACGCCGGGATCCCAGCGACTCACCAAATGGTCCCGGCACCTCCTCAGCGTGCGCAGGGCCTAGCGACCTCGCGCAGGTCCCAGCGTTGCCAAATGGTCTCCTGGAGCCCAGCGAAGCGCACTGGGCCCAGCGACCAAGCTGGGGTCCCAGTGGCTCACAAATGGTCCTGGCACCTCCCAGCGCGCACAGGCACCAGCGACCCCACACGGGACCCGGCTGCCAAAACCGTCCTGGCGCTTCCCAGTGCGCACACGGGCCTCAGTGACACATGCACGGGTCCCAGTTGCCGAAAATGGTCCCTGGCACCTCACGGCATGCGCACAGGCCCCATCAACCCGTGCGGGTCCCAGCAGCTCGCCAAATGGTCTCGGCTCTACCAGCGCGCGACTGGGGTCCAGCAACCCGCTGGGTCCCAGCGGCTCGCCAACATGGTCCGTGGAACCTCTCCAGCACGCATAAAGGGCACCAGGAACCCGGTGTACAGGGTCCCAGCGTCGGGCAAAAGGTCCTGGCACATCCCCAGCGGCTTGCGGACACTAAGCGAGCCCGTGCGGTCCCAGCGGCTCCGCCAAATGGTCTCTGGCACCTTTCCCAGCGCCGAGCATGGGCCCCAGCGACGCGTCGAGGTCCCCAGCGTCAAATGGTCCTTGGCTCCCTCGCACAAGCGCTGGGGCCCAGCAACCCACGCGGGTTCCCAGCGGCTCAAGAAACGGTCCCTGGCACCTCCCGCACGTGTCCGGACCCCAACAGCCCCGCGGGTTCCCAGCGGCTGGGCAAGCAATCCCTGGCGTCCCAAGCGCCACCGCGGACACTGCAACCCCACGGAGGGTCAGCGGCTGGCGAAACCGTCCTAGCACCTCCCAGCGCGCACACTGGACCGTGACCCTCGCTGGGTTCCATGCTCGCCAAGTTGTCCCTGGCACCTCCCAGCGCAGCGCTCAACAAACCGCGGGAGCCAACTGCTCGCCAAATGGTCCAGCACCTCCCAGCGCCCAGCGACACCGTGCGTGGTCCCAGCGACTCGCCAAATGGTCTCTGGCACCCACCCAGCGTGCAGACGGGGCCCAGCAACCCGCGCAGGGTTGGCCCGGCTCGACAAATGGTCCAAAGCACCTCCACCGGCGCAAGAGCCCAGCAACAACGCTTGGGGTCCCAGCGGCTCGCCAAAGGTCCTAGCACCTCTCCAGCGCACACAGGCTGGCGACCCCCCAGCGGGGAACCAGCGGCTCAACAAGCGGTCCGTGGCACCTCCCAGCAGGTGTCCGGACCCCAGCGTTTCCCGTGCGGGGTTCCCCAGCGGCTGGGCAGCGGTCCCTGGCATCGTCCCAGCGCCACGACCGGACACCCCACGGATGGTCCCAGCGGCTGAAACCATCCCCGGCACCTCCCAGCGGCGGCACTGGGTCCCTGCGGGGTCCCATCTGCCGCCAAATGGTCCATCCCTGGCACCTCGGCCCCAACCCTGCGGCGCGCACTGGACCGGCACCTACCAAGTGCTAGAGGGCCCAACCCCCGCGCGGGTCTCAGCGGCTTTCGCCAAGCATCTCGACACCTGCCCAGCACACACACTGGGCCCATGACCCTGCAGGGTCCAGCAGCTCGCCAAATGGTCCCCTGGCCCTACCCAGTGCGTGCACACGCCCAGCAACCCCCGGGGTCCAGCGGCGGCTGTAAACGTCCCCTGGCACCTGCCCAGCACACGCACAGGTCCCAGCTACCCCTGCAGGGGTCCCAGCGGCCCCGTGGTCCCTAACCCTACCCAGTGCGCGACTTTGCCCAGCAACCCCGTGGTCCCAGCGACTCGCCAATTGGTCCCTGGGGCCTCCCAGCCAGCGCCACGGGCCCAGCGACCCTGCGCGGGGTCCCATCTGCTCGCCAAATGGTCCCTGGAACTCCCTAGCATCGCCAAGACGGGCCCCAGCGACCCTGTCGCGGCGCGTCAGCGGCTCACCAAATGGTCTCTGGCACCTACCAAGTGCGTAGAGGGCCCAGCAACCTCGCAGGGGGTCTCAGCGCTCACAAACGATCCCTGGACACCTGCCCAGCACACACTGGGCCCAGCGACCCTCGCAGGGTCCCAGCGCCTCAGCCAAATGGTCCCTGGTCTCTACCCAGTGCACACGCCCAGCAACTCTCAAGCGGGTCCTAGCTGCTCGCTAAACGTCCCTGGCACCTGCCCAGCACACGCACAGGTCCCAGCTACCCCCGTGCAGGGTCCCAGCGGCCGCCAAATGGTCCCTGGTTCCTACCGCAAGGGCCGCGACATGGCTCCAGCAACCCCCGGGTCCCAGCGCTCGCCAATTGGTCCCCGGTACTCACCAGTGCGCCAAGACGGGTCCACAGTGACCCCGCCAGGTCCCAGCGCTCGCAAACTGTCCTGCGGTGGCACCTCCCCAGCACATGCATCGGCCCCAGCGACCGCAGGCGGGTTCCCAGCAGCTCGCCAAACCGTCCCTGGCATCCTCCCAGCGCGGCACGGATAGTAGCGAACCCATCGCTGGGGTCCCAGCGTCGGCGTAAACTGTCCCCATGGCTCCCCAGCGCGCGCGCATGGGTCCAGCAACACCGTGTTTGAGTCCCAGCAGCTTCGCCAACGGTGGCCTGGTAACCTCCCTGAAGGCTACAAGAGACTAGACCTATAGCACCCAAGTGCTGGGTCCCAGCGGCTCGCCAAACGTCCCTGCACCTCCTTAGCTGCCAAGATAGGCCCAGCAACCCAAGAGAAGTCTAAGAGGCTTGCCAAAAGGTCCCTTTGGCACCTCCCCAGTGCGCGCATCGTTCCCCCAGTGACTTCTGCACGGTGCCTCCCACCGGTTTGCCAAACGGTCTGTGGTACTCTCCTCATGCTGCTAACTGACCCAGCGACCCGGGCGGTGTATCCCAGCTGCTCGCCAAACGGTCCCTGGCACCTCCCCAGTGCGCTGCGATAGGCCCTGGCAGCAACCCCACTGAAGTCCAAGCGGGCTTCTGCCAAAGCAATCCCTAGCACTCCCCAGTGCGCCAAGACGTTTCCTCTAGGCAGTGATTCTGCTACGGTGTCCCACCTGCTTGCCAAACGGTCTGTGGTGCACCTCCCCAGCTGGGCCACTGGACCCAGCGACCCTGGGTGTGGTCCTCAGCTGCTCAGCAAACGTCCCTGGCACTCCGCCCAGCAAGCGCGACTGGGCCCAGCTAACCGCAGGTCCAACGCCAAAATGGTCCTGCACCTACCAAACACGCACACACGCCCAGCAACCCCTCAAGGTAGTCCCAGAGGCTCTCAATTGGTCCCCAGGCACTCCTCAAGCATCAGGCGCATCGGGCCTCCACTGGAACCCCAAGGGTCCCAACTGCTCGCAAATGGTCCCCTTTGCACCTCCAAAAGCACACGCATCGGGTCCAAGCGACACCGCGGGTCCCAGCCGCACGCCAAATGGTCTCGGCACTCAACAAGCGCATTACCACAGGGTCTGCACCGCATCGGGTATGTATACCACCGACGCATCGCTGGGTCCCAGCTGCTCACCAAACCATCCCTTCTGGCACCACCACCAGCACGCACACGACACGAAGCACCCACGCAGGGTTCCAGTGCTTCAGCCAACTGTCCCGGGCGCCTCCAGCCACACCTCCCAAGACGGGATCCCCAGCGACTCACCAAATGGTCCCGGCACTCCTCCCCAGCGCGGCGACAGGCCCCAGCCACTCACAAGAGGTCCCAGCTGCTCACAATGGTCCCTGGAGACCTACCCAGCAGAAAGACTGTGCCTTAGCGACCCCGCGACAGGGTCCCAGTGGCTCGCCAAATGGTCCCTGGCACCTCCTCAGCATCGCCAAAGACAGGGCGCCAGCTGCCCCTAATACCGGGACCCAGCTGCTCGTTAAACCGCCCTTGGTGTTTCCCCAGTGCGCATCGGGTCTCTGTGTGACACCTCGCACGGGTCCAGCGTTGTTTTCAGAAAATGGTCCTGGCACCTCACCGGGCATCGCGACAGGCTCCCATCGACTTCGCGGCGGGTTCCAGCTGCTCGCCAAATGGTGGTTCCGGTTCTACCCAGCGCCAGCGCACAGGTCCAGCAACCACGCTGGGTCCTGCAGCTCGCAACATGGTCCGTGGCATTATCCCCAGCGCACACGGGCCCCAGCGACTTCTACACGCCGGGTTCCCAGCGTGCTCCTCACAAATGGTCCGTGCGGGTGCACTTCCATTGTGCACACGCACGGTCCCAGCCAACCCATGCAGCGCCCCAGCTGCTTACCAAATGGTCTCTGGCACCTCCCAAGCACGCGACGGGAATCCCAGCGACTTCGGGCTGCAGGGTCCCAGCGCTCGGCCAAAAGGTCCCTGGCACCTCCCAAGCCACAGGGCCCAGCAACCACCAAGACGGGGCCCCAACAGCTCGGGCCAAATGGTCCCTGGCACCTTCTCAGCACGGGCGCTAGCGGGCCCCAGGAACCCGGTGTGTGGGGTCCCAGTGGCTCGGCAAAAGGTCCCTGGCACCTCCACAACACGCGGTATCGCACACTAGCTGCACTCCAACGCCAAGGTCCCAGCGGGCCGCTAAACCGCTTCTGGCGCCTCCCAGCATGCATCCGCCCCAGTGACCCCGCGGCGGGACCCAGCTGCTCGCCAAATGGTCCCGGGCACTTCCCTCAGCGCGCTGCAAGAGCCCCCAGCAACACCGCTAGTCCAGCGGCTCGCCAAAAGGTCCCTGGCACCTCCAGCACACACAGGCTCCCAGCCACTCCCACTGGAACCACAGCGCTCAACAAACGGTCCTGCACCTCCTCCCAGCAGGTGTCCGACCCCCAGCCACCCCGGGCATGGTTCCCAGCGGTTGGGCAAATGGTCCTGGCACGCCCCTCAGCGACGCGATCGACACTCACATGAATTCCCACGGATGGTCCCAGCGGCTACAAACTATCCCTGCACCTCCCTTAGCGCTGCTGCGATTCGACCCAGCGACCCTGCGCTGGGTCCCATCTGCTCGCCAAATGGTCCCCGGAACCTCTCCTAGCACGACGTGGGCCCAGCAACCCCAGCGGCGCCCCAGCTGCTCACCTCCTCCAAAACCGGTTCTGCACCTACCAAGTGCACTCCAGAGGGTCTTAGCAACCCCGCTGGCGGGTCTCAGCTGCTCGGGCCAAACGATTCCTGGACACCCTGCCCAGTACACACACTGGGCCCAGCGACTTCGTGTGTGTCCCAGCAGCTCGCCAAATGGTCCTGGGTTCCTACCCAGCAAGAGGTGTGCATCATCTAGCAACCCCCTCAAGCGGGTCCTAGCGGCTCGCCAAACGGTCCCTGGCACCTGCCCAGCCACCCACAGGTCCCAGCTACCCCGCGGCAGGGTCCCAGCGGCTCGCCAAATGGTCCCTGGTTCTACCCAGTGCGCGCCAAAGACATGGCCCAGCAACCCCGGTAAGTCCCAGCGTCGGCCAATTGGTCCTTGGTAATCTACCCAGGCGCGCATCGGGTCCAGTGGGACTCGCTTTGGGGTCCCAGCAGTTCGCAAAAACTGTCCGTGGCACCTCCCCAGCACATGCACGGGCCCCGCGACCCCGTGCTGGGTTCCTGTGCAGCTCGCCAAACGGTCTCCTGGTGCACCTCCCCAGCGTGGGCACGGGATAGTAGCTAACCCACGCTGGGGTCCGGAAGCAAGCTCGGGTGGAACTGTCCTGGCGCGACTTCCTCAGCGCTGCGGGACTCCAGCAACACCGCTTCTGAGTCCCAGTGGAGCTGCCAAACGGTACCTGGCATTCCTCCCCAGTGCGCGCACTAGACCCAGCGCGACCCTGGCGCCGGGTCCCAGCGGCTCGCCAAACGGGTCCCCTGGCACTCCCTCTACGCCAAGATAGCCCCAGCACCCCACGGAAGTCCAAGCTGCCAAAAGGTCCCTAGCACCTCCCCCAGTGCTGACGTTTCAGTGACTTCGCACGGTGTCCCACCGGCTTGCCAAACGGTCTGTGGCATTCTCCCTCAGCCACTGGACCTAGCGACTCTGCGCGGTGGTCCCAGCGTAAGCTCGCCAAACGGTCCCTGGCACTCTCCCCAGTGCGCTGCGATAGGTCCTTGCAAGCAACCCCACCGGAAGTCCAAGCGGGCTTGCCAAAGGTCCCTAGCACCTCCCCTGCAAGATCGTTCTCTAGTGACTTCGCTGTGTCCCACCGGGCTTTTTGCCAAACTGTCTGTGCACCTCCCTCAGTGCTGGGCCACTGGACCCAGCTTACCCTGCGGGTCCCAGCTGCTCACAAACGGTCCCTGGCACCTGCTCCAGCAAGCGACTGGGGCCCAGCCACTCCCCGTAAGTGGGGTCCAACGGCTCGCCAAATGGTCCCTAGTACCTACCAAACACGCACACACGGCCCAGCAACCCCGCGAAGTCCTTAGCGGCCGCCAATTGGTCCCCTGGCACCTACCCACAGCACACTGGCACCAGCGACTCCCCAAGACAGGGTCCTGTAGCAGCTCGCCAAACAGTCCCAGGTGCACCTTCCGGCGACTGCGGCGCACGTGGGCCCACCAACCCGCTGGGCTGGGGTCCCAACTGCTCGCGAAATGGTCCCTGGCATCCTCTTAAAGCACGCCAAGACGTGGGTCCAAGCGACACTGCAAGGGGTCCCCAGCGGCACGCCAAATGGTCTCGGCACCTAAGGTACAAATAATAGGGTTGGCTCCAGCAACTGCATCGCTGGGCATGGGATTACTCACCGACCGCATCGCTGGGTCCCAGCTGCTCACACCAAACCATCCCTGGTAATCTCACCACCAGCACGCACATCGGACACTAGCGACTCCCATCGCGAGGGGTCCCAGTGCCTGGGGCCAAACTGTCCCAGGGCGCCTCTCCAGCGCACACCGCGACGGGATCCCAGCCACTCACCAAATGGTCCCGGCAACCTCCCCAGTGCGGCGCGACAGGCCCTCAGCGACTCAAGGCAGGTCCCAGCGGGTCGCCAGTCGGTCCCTTGGCACCTACCCAGCGAAGCATTGGGCCCAGCGTGACCCCGCAGCCAGGGTCCCAGCAGTCTGCCGTCCCCACGCCAGCTGCACTCCCACCAACACCAGGACCCAGCGGCTCGCCAAACCGTGTCCTTGGCGCTTCCCCAGTGCGCACATCGGCCCCCAGTGACACCGCGACGGGTCCCAGTTACCGGAAAATGGTCCCTGGCACTCAATCGCCGCGCACAGGCCCCATCACCACCGGCGGGTCCCATGCGCTAAATGGTCCCTGGTTTCCTACCCAGCGCCAAGACAGGGTCCAGCAAACCACGCGCTGGGTCCCAGCAGCTCGCAACATGGTCCGTGGCACATCCCCAGCGCA
>JAHFZB010001051.1:0-17054 GCA_036884735.1 Huso huso
TAGACACAATGCAGACTCTGTGAGGTGCAGTCTATACAATAGTTTTTAGTAAATGAACAGTTTATGCCTCAGTTTGTAGTCCAAAGCTTCATATTGAGGAGGCAGAAATGGCAAACGAACATTGCACCAAATTGTAGAAGGCACAATCTCGAAATATGGCACCTAAAAGTTCTCTGATGGGCTTCTTAAAACCATGCTCAAGAAAAAAACTTGAAAAATATGTTAGTTGTCCCTCCAAAATACTAAAAGTCTCCTCCCTTCTGAAAAAACATCCTTGGAAATATTACCCCTTCCCTTCTCGCTCTGCTTGCCCTTTATCAATCACTGACAACCAGCTTGGAGGTATTGGCGCGCTTTAATCTTAGCAAAAACCTTCTGAATAGTTTCTACTGATACGCCCTCATCGGCCTCCTGAACCATATCAACTACTGCCTGTAGGCAAAAACCTTCCCTTACTTCATACATAACATCTTTGATCTTTCAATGCCAGCATCCAGAAAACACTTGTCATAAACTGCCTCACCTTCTACTCTAAGTAAGGGATTTTAAAACAATGGTTGTTCTAGCATTTGCCCCTGTTTTCCGGAACAAAAGAAACAAATCTCAAAAAAAACTGCCAAGCTAATAAAACTTCTTTATAAAATAGGAATGCCAACAATCATGCTTGGCTTCAATCTCATAAATAACAGTTCCTTCCCCATTCCCAACCCCCACACACAAACCCAAAAATGAGTCATAAAATATTTCCACAGACTCACATTACTGGGATCCAAATACTTCCTTACCAGTTTCACACGAAAACTATTCTTTTTCAGCACTGGATCAGCAAGCATCAACCCCCCTTTCTTTAACCTCCCTATAATGGTATTATAGCTGATTTTGGGGGCTTCCCATCCCACAAATATCGCACTATGAGGGTCTTTATCTCCTCTCCACCCAACCTGGGGAGAACTCCATTACATAAAGTGTACCACAGCATTGACAAAACAGACTGTTCAAAACCAACACTTTCCCTTTCAGAGTCAGGCCCCGGAACTCCACAGATTCAACCTCGCTCTCATTTTAGCAATCTTTTCAGTCCAAGTGTAGTCTACAACTGTCTTCTCATCCACCCCCCATACACCCTTAAAACCTTCACCTTATCAGTGACCAATTTAAAGGGCAAACTGGACAGTGCAGCAACATCACCACAACCCACAGACAAAAGTTCAGACTTAGCCATATTAACTTTGGCACCTGAAGCAGCACAATAAGAATCAACCACTTTCATAATAAAGAGGTATGCTGCTTAAACTGGATACTGTAAATGTCGTGTCGTCAGCATTGATAAATCAAAGAGGGGCTGTGCTCCTGGCACAGGGACTGCTATGCCACTTGTACATTTAATAGCCAGGCTCAAGGGCTCTGAAATAGAATATAATAGTGCAGACAGAGGGCAACCCTGTCGCACTTTGACCTTCTACAGAAAAATACCCAGTAAGAAACCCATTACACTTGACACAGCTAAAAATGTCTGTATAAAACGTCCGGACCCAAAGAGACAAATCCATCCCCAAACCCAAACCCTTTAAGAACAGCCAATAAATAGTCATGCTCCACGATCAAATGCCTTCTCTTGATCTAGTTTCAAGATGTATCCATCTGCTTTCTGCCCACAAGAAATCCCACCACATCCCTGAGGGAACAGACCGTGTCTGCTATATCCCTGCTACACAATACGTCTGAGAGTGTGAAATGATTGTAGGCATTACCCCTTCAACCTATTGGCAAAACTCGTGTCAAGATCTTATAGTCACAATTAAGCAAGCTTAAAGGCCTATAATTCTTAAGAAGAGCAGGGTCACCCTGCTTTTTGTAAATTAAATAATAATACTCCTCCTCATTGTGGGACTCAACAACCCATCCTCCTGAATCTCCTTGTACACCTTCACTAAAATTGGCCCTAGCATCTCTTTAAAAAGCCCTATAAAATTCAATTGGGAACCCATCCGAACCTGGGCTTTTATTAGTCTTCATGCCTGCTAAAGCCTCCTCAATCTCTGACAAAGTGACCACTATCACACTTCACCCTATCACTGTCACTAACTGTTTTATCTATATAGGATAGCAATGTCTCTCTCTCTGTCCTGACTGTGCCCTGTGATTGAAAGAGACTTTTATAAAAGTGCATACTTCATCCAATATTTTCACTGTATCACTGATCCTTTCGCCCGTCGATGTTAACAGTTCCCCAATATAAGAGGATCGCTGCGAAGGACTCCCAAACCAAGAAAAACTTAGTACTTCGTTCTCCTTCGACCACATACCTAGCCCTACTCCTGACAATGGCCCCATACACTTCTCCTGTTCAAAATCCTCAACAGCTCCTGGTTTCTAATATTCTGTTGCTGTTCCCCTCCCCACTCTCTGCTGCCTTATTGAACTCATGTGTCAGAGCCTCTCAAGTTCCCTCTCTCTACTAAAATTCACTCTCTGCCTCTCAATGCCATATGAAATGCAAAATAATTTCAAATCATACTTCAGATTATCCCCCAAACTCTCTTATCCAGGATTAAAAGGGGACACTGCATTCCAACTCTAATGAGCTCTTTTATACTTACAAAACGAGAGCTCTTTCAGATATTGCACATTAAACACCACCCCCCAGTCCCTTATTCAATTTCTCAGTGTGAATTTGAAAGTGAAATGCAGCATGATCACTAAATGAATTGTACTTATAAAAAACCCTTCCTATATTGGCAATAAAATCAACATGGCACAACCCAAAATCTATTAGAACTCTGCTTCAAAACCCCTTCAACCATCTGTCGCGGGAAAAATCTCTTAGCACCATGTCTGCACCTCCAGAAATCAACATAATGAAACTCATCCATAAGGTGGACCAGTGATTTCCTAGAAGTGTCAGCCTTATATACCATCCCCTGTGCAAGATCTATTCTGCTTAACATAACATTAAAATCCCTACCACAATTCTATTGTCAGAAGTAAGATGCCCCGCAACCCCTTTAAGAAAACGCCCCTCTATCTTTTTACTTCATTGGGAGCATAAATGTCTGACCAAATCTATGATTGTATTCACCAATTTGATCTGAACTGTTAAACTCCTCCCTTCAATGTCCTTTCCCAAAAACATAACCGATCACAAAACCCCTCCTCACTAAAGTTGCCACCCCCCCTCCTACAAGTAACAGCATTACTACAATAAACATCCCCATCCATTCCTCCTAATAACATTAACAATATTATCATCCCAAAATGTTTCTTGAAACAAATTACATCAGCAGCTGGTACAGTCAAAATAATATTTTTTGAACTTAACAATGTCCTTAAACCCATTAACATTTAAAGACACTATTGAGATCATAACTGCAAAAGAAAAAAAGTAAATGAACAGAGTCACAGCCATTACTTCCTCTTCAGATAAGACATGGAATCTTCCCTCCCCATATTCCTCCATTCCCTTTTTTAAATAACTCCCCCCTCACACCAGATACATTTTACTTTTACTCACCACCCTTGTTGAAATGTTTCCCAATGTTTGGCTTAATTTTGGCCCGGTCCCGTCTTCTGCTTATCTTGGCCAGTCTAACATTCGATCACGTGTACACGACTCCACCTCCTCCCTATCCTCTTGTAAAGCTTCCTCCACCTTCATCCACTGCTTCCTCCCCAAGTACTGCCACAGCAGACACACTCTCCACTGCCTCCCAGCCGTGCCCAGCTCTCCTCCACATGATACACGTCCTCTGCGTCCAGGCACCGTCTCCAATCGCTCATCCTCAACGCCATCTCCATTAACTCAGCTGCAGCCTCCTTCCTGGCTGCTCTTTCAACTCCCCTCTTCACCCTGCTGTGAAAGCACAACTGCCACCTCCTCCATGCCCCGTTCCCAGCAGCACCATCCTCCGCATCCAGACAAATGCAGCTCAACAGAGCATGGTGGCAGTCATCGCAGCGCACTACTTCACAGGACCCGGCGTAATGCCCTGTTGTCCGCCTCAAAGCACGTGAATGAAGGGCATGATGACACCACATGTCCTGGCAGAAGGCACATGTGACAAACCCGCTCCTGTCTGTCATGCAACACCCGAAAATATTTAGGACCTTCCACTGTATCAAACTTTGTGCTATATGGCAAAGACATAACAGTTCTAGGAACTTGACACGAACAAATCGCGTTCCATCAGCCACTGAAGTATTAGGATAAACACGGCGTTTAATATCAAACAATATTTACTCCCCAACTCTCCAGTTTGGAAATAATGTCACCATCAGCAATATATATGCTGGCGTCGCAAAAAGGAAACAACCACATCTTGTGCATATATAACCACCGACAGGAACAATGATCTCCTTTAATATCAAACCATCTTGCAAGAGCAGCCTGCTCTTTAGTTTCCATGGTAAGTTCAAATTCTTGATTACCACCGGTCTGCAGGCTAAACAAACACCCACACCACAAAGGACATGAACAGCCTCTACTATTTCCATTGCAGTAACTTTTCTAAACTGGAAACATCAATAATAACTGTTGCTTCTTTGCTGTATAATTTTCTTCCAAAAGCAGGCCTCTGTACGAGCCTGCATTTTTATCGATTCCATAGCTTAAAGGCTTCCCCTGAACAGCACAAAGCAGCAGGGGCCAACTCAACAAAATTAATAGACAAACAAACAATAAAACAACAAAAAACAATATAAATAGTAAAAAAAAAAAAAAAAAACAACTCACTCTCTCTAACAAAGCAGTGTACCTCACTCCTCTGATCACCTGACCAAGCCCACAATGCACCAGGCTTATTCAAGGTGGTGTACCTGTGGCGATTGCAGTTCTGCTTTCACTGACTTTATGTTCTGTGAGCTGGGGTGATTCCTCCGAAATTTCCTTTTGTCCTCCACAAATTTCAATTGTAAATGTAATGCCTGCACTTGATATTCCCAGGTGGTCTCCCATCCAAGTACTAACCAAGCCCAACATTGCTTATGTAACCCACCTTGGCTACTTATAATTCTAGGTCGTATGAACGGTTAGTATAACGAGAAATTAACAAAAGAATGTTCAGTGTGTTTTTTTAACAGCTAGCATACATTTATTAAGACAGAAAGCTGTACCATATAAACATAAATTCAGTACCTCTTGTCTAAAATAATACAGTTAGTTTGAAATAAGTTCTAATTAAAACCAATGTCCTTGTTGGTGTGTGTGTGTAATGAGTCGATATTCCTACCACTCTGTAGAACTTCGAAGAATGAAAACAGTCCTTTGAAATCCAAAGAAATTCCAGAAAAGGAAAAAAAAAAATAAATTCCAGGGTAGAAATCTTCCAGTGTATCTTCAATAAGTTAGGCTCACCACTCCTTTGCAGGAGAATTCAACAGGGTTTTTTTCTTTAAAAGAAAATCGTCATCGGTCTCTGGTAACGACTTCTTCAAAAGCTTTTGAGTGAGATAAACTTTAGTTGGTCCAGCAATCAAGAATCTCGAGTTCCCCATCGACTTTTTTACAAAATGGGCGCCTCTCATCTCCTTCTCAGGGTGTCTACCGTCAATCAAGGCGGGACTTCCTGTTAACACTCATTCCTAATCCCATTGCCTTCTGTACATAAGAATTGTAACAGGGTTACATCCTCCCCTCTTGAATATATGAGTCCTTCACATTTCATAACAATTACCTAAACAACCTGGTAGGCATCAGGAATCAGATTCTTTATAAGTGTGGGATGTTCGGACCCATTTAATGAGTTTATAATATCTGTGCTCAATCCATGAAATAAACACTGTATGACTGAGGAAAGGGATTCTAGTTCTTGGTACTCAAGGCGATCTGGCACTCTGTGCACCTGTGGATCGACGTGACAGAAGTGTCATTAACGTCCCAGCAAGGTGGATTATTCTCTTCTGTATTCTTTGTCTCAATTTCTGTGGCTATGTTTCTTGTTCCATTAAACTCTTCTCTTTTATCATCATCACTTGGATTCACATCAGTTAAGCCTTCCAATAAGTTTCCTGTAACTTCTTGCTCCTCATCATTAGTTGATTCATATCAGGCAAGTTTCCAGTGTCATCTTCTCTCTCTTCAGCAGAAGTTGGGTTTACTTCAAGTAAGTCTCAATGTCTTCTCTCTCTTCAGCAGCATTTGGATGAAAGCTTTTTCAGCATACGGGTTTAAACTTGAACCTGTACAGGGCAACGGGTCATCTGAGTCCGCAGCATGCGCTTGTTCTTCTCTAGAGATGGGGTACAGCTGTGGGTCTATCTGGGTCATAGAAATCATGAACTTGAATGATTCTTGTATCTCTCATTGAGGGATTTTGTGCAAATACAATGGGTATTCATCTTCATCCTCAGATTCCACATGTAGCGGCTCATTTCTCCATCTGGAAAGGATTCTGCTGCGTCCTTTGGTCGTCTAACGGTGTCTTCCAGGTGGTTTCTTTCTCTTCTAGTGCAGGCAAAACCCACAGGGTAGCAGAAGATCTCTGTGAAGGTTCGGAGGCCCGTCTTTATTCTCTGGTCGAACCATACACATTAATTCACCATTTGTTTTACAACAACATGGATGTCAGCTCCCCATCTGTCTGCAATCTTTTGTTTTCCACGTAAACTGACATTCTGGACCAGGATCCTATCTCCTACTTGCAAAGTAGACTCTCGGACTAGTTTATCAAATCTTTTTCTTGTTCGTTTTTGGCTGATTTCAAAGCATTCTCTCTGTGCAATGTGGTGGCTTTTCTTCCAAATATGATCTCAGATTTTTAACATACTCTGAAAGTGTGACTTAGGTTCCCTCCTCTTGGCTGTAGGCCAAGCGCGATGTCAATGGGCAACCTGGGCTGTCTTCCGAACATCAGTTCATATGGCGAGAATCAGTCACCTCATTCCTCGTGCAGTTATAGGCATGGACTAATGGTTTCACAAAATCATGCCCAGTGTGCTTTCTCTTTTCCTTCAAAGTCCCTAGCATACTCAGAAGCGTCTAATAAAAACGCTCTACAGGATTCCTCTTGGATGGTATGGTGTGGTTCTTACTTTCCATATTCCAGCAAGTGCACACAGTTCACGTATAGTATGGGATTCAAAATCTCATCCTTGGTCACTATGTGACGTTCAGGAAAACCATAGTGAACAACGAAATGGTCCCAAAGACTCTAGCTACAGTTGCTGCCTTTTGATCTCTGGTGGGGATGGCAACAGCATACTTTGTAAAATTGTCAGTTATGACCAAGATATTTCTAGTGTCACGATTGTCAGGCTCCAATGACAAAAAGTCCATACAAACTAATTCTAGCGGTCTGGTGGTGCGAATGTTCACCAGAGGTGCAACTTTTTCAGGATGAGACTTTCTCCTCACACGCCGACCACAAGTTTCACCTTTTGTTCCCAGCTGCAGCCATCCTCGGCCAATAGAACCTTGATCTAACGAGGTCAAGAGTTTGTTCAATACCCATGTGACAGGAATGGCTGACTGGTCTGACGTCACGGCAGAAGAAGGGACAACCAAAAACAAAAAGGTATGATGCAGTGGCGCAGGCGCCGTTTTATTTAAAGCAACCAAAAATAAATAAAATATTTAAACAAAAATAAACTTTGCGCTCACAGAGCTAAATAAAAGGTTTCAAACAAAAACAAATCACGAACACAAAATATATAAACAAACACAGGTCAGGCTGGGCAGATTGCCTTCACTGTTCCTATGTTATTTTTCTTTTAGTTTCACTTTTAATCACTCTCTCCGCACCTACAACACCCACCCTGAGTGCCGAGAGCTGCAGGCTTTTTATATCATGGCCGAGGGGTTTAACTAATTAGTAAATCATCCTATTACCCCTCGGTACAATCTGCACGGGTTTTATTAATTATTACTCCTGGCAGAGGACGAGCACCGATCTTGCCTCTGCCAGGACACGTTTTAAAAATAAACAAAACAATAACAAACATACGGCGCTCGCCGTCATGTATACAATAATACAATACAAAATAAAAACACTGCACAGGGGCGGAGGAGACCCCGATCTAAAAATAAATAAACAATGCTGGGGCTGCTCGCCCTGTTATCCATATCCCCAGCGCACATAGCTAGCGACCCTCCCCTCAGTCTCAATGTCCCGGAAGAGGGAAGCAAGTTGTTTCGGTGACCATGGTGGAATCTCAGCTTTAATTCTTTGGCCGACGCTCCCTCTTCGGGGCTCCCTCCACACTCTCCTGCGAAAGATGCGGCTGGGAAACTAGTCTCCTGACCCCCCCCTCTTCATGGCCAACAGTTCCCCTCCGTGGGGCTCTGACCACCCAAACTCCTGCCCTTGAAAGTGCGGCTGGGGTACTGGTCTCCTGACCTCCCCCCTTTCTTGATGGCGGCAGCTCCCCTCCATGGGGCTCCGACCATGACCTCTGGCAGCAGTGCGGCTGGGGCTGGTCTCTGGCCTCCCCTTTCTTGATGGCGGCGGCTCCCCTCCGCTCTGACCACAGTGTAGTGACCCCAGGTGACTTGGGATCCCTGGCGACCCCAGGCGGCGGCAGCGGACCCTCGGGAGGCGATGGCAGCGGACCGGGAGGCGACGGCGTGGGCAGCGGACCGGGCTGACGGCAGCGGACCCGGGAGGCGTGACAGCCCGGACCCTCGGGAGAACGACGGCAGCGCAGCGGACCCTCGGGAGGCGGCCGGCAGCGCAGCGACCGGGAGGCGACGGCAGCGGCAGACGGCGGACCTCAGGAGGCGACGCAGGACCCGGCAGCAACCTAGGAGGCGCAAAGGGAGACACAGGCGACCCAAGGCGATGCTGACGGCGTGGAGGAGCCCCTGGCCATGAAGGCGCAGCAGGAGCTCCACTTCTCCCAATGGTGGTGGTGGTGGAGGTAGAGGTAGCTCTGCTCCTCTCCTCCGGGCAAAGGCGGGGGGCTCTCCCTTCTGGCGGCCAAGGCGGCAGGGGCTCCTCCCCTTCCTGGCGGCCAAGCGGGGCTCCTCCCTTCTGGCGGCCAAGGCGGTGGGGGCTCCTCCCCTGGCGGCCAAGGCTCCTCCCCTTCAGGCTGCGGGCGGCAGGGCTTCCTCCCTTCAGCTGCGAAGGCGGCTTCCTCCCTTCAGGCTCGCGGCGCAGGGCTTCCTCCTTCGGGCTGCGAAGGCGGCAGGGCTTCCTCCCCTTCAGGCTGCGAAGGCGGCAGGCTCCCCTCAGGCTGCGGGCGGCAGGGCCTCCCCTTCCAGGCTGCGGGCGCGGCAGGGCCTCCCTCTTCAGGCGGGCGGCTCCTCCCCTTCTGGGCAGCGGCGGCTCCTCCTCTGGCAGCGGCGGCTCCTCCCCTTCTGGCAGCCAAGGCGGCTCCTCCCTTCTGGCAGCGGCGGCTCCTCCCCTTCTGGCAGCCGGCGGCCCTCCCCTTCAGGCTGCAACAGGAAACCAGCAGGTATGTTCCTCTGCTGGCGGCGGTGGAAGCGGAACCAGCAGGCATGCTCCCTCTGCTGCGGTGGTGGAAAGCCGGAACCAGCAGGCATGCTCCCTCTGCTGGTGGTGGTGGTCGGGGCGGTATCGTCCTCCCGAGACGCCTGGAGGTGGCACCAGCAGTATTCTCCCTCTGCTGGTGGTGGGAGCGACGTCGTTCGCTTCCCGCGGCAGTGGAGGTGGAACCAGTAGGTATAGCCCTCTGCTGCTGGCGGGTGGGAGCGATACACAGTCCTCCCATGGAGACGGAGGTGGCACCAGCAGGCATTCTCCCTCTGCTGGCGGAGGTGGGAAGCGACTCACAGTCCTCCCACGGGAGCGAGTGGCACCTGCAGGTATTCTCCTCTGCATGGAGGTGGGAGCGACACACAGTCCTCCCATGGAGACGGAGGCACCAGCAGGTATTCTCCCTCTGCTGGTGGAGGTGGGCGTCACAGTCCTCCCAGGGCAGTGGAGATGGCACCAGGTATGCTCCTCTGCTGGCGGAGGTGGAGCGACTCACAGTCCTCCCAGGGCAGTGGAGATGGCACCAGCAGGTATGCTTCCTCTTGTTGGCGGAGGTGGGGCGACTCACCCTCTCCCGGAGATGGAGGTGGAACCAGCAGGTATGCTCCCTGCTGGCGGAGGTGGAGCGTCTCACAGTCCTCCACAGAGGTGGAGGTGTAACCAGCAGGAACTCTCCCTCTGCTGGCAGGTACCTGGGCTGGACCTTCGGCCTTCCTTCCCTGGGCCGGACGACTCCCCCTCTCGGGCCGTGGACACCGACTCTCCCCCCTCTCGGGCCGTGGACGACCGACTCCCCCTCTCGGGCCGTGGGCGCACCGACCCCCCTGGGCCGTGGACGACCGACTCCCCCCTCTTGGGCTGTGGACATTCAGGCTCCTCCCACTCAGGCGCAGGGACGTTGGGCTCCTCCCTTTTGGCGCAGGGACGTCTGGCTCCTCCCTTTTGAAGCAGGATGTTCAGGCTCCTCCCTTTTAGGCGAGGACGCTTGGGCTCCCTCCAGGTCCGGGTCCCGTGTTCCCTCTCTGCCTCCCTTCTCCTCACCTCTCCCCTCTCCGCTCCTGGTAGACCCAATGATCTGGGTCATCCTCCCTCTCCCTGGTATTGGGTGGGGCAGATGTACACGGTGTGCCCAAACTCCCCACAACCAGGGCACCACTCATTCACCACAACAACCCCTGGTGTCGCTGTTGCAGCTGCTGCTGTCTCCTCATCCTTCTTCCTCCCATCTTCCTTCCTCCCCATCCTCCTCTTCACTCTTCCTCTCCACACACAAAATCGAAAAAAAAAAAACTGAAAAGCTGCAGTACCCTCTTCTGCCTCGTCCTGGGCGCTTGCAATCCCACAGGGACACCACGTGTGACAGGAATGGCTGACTGGTCTGGCGTCACGGCAGAAGAAGGGGACAACCAAAAAAAAAGGTATGATGCAGTGGCGCTGGCTACCGTTTATTTAAACAGCAAAAATAAATAAAATATTTAAACAAAATAAACTTTATACTACAGAGCTAAATAAAAGGTTTCAAACAAAAAACAAATCACGAACGAACAAAATATATAAACAAACACAGGTCAGGCTGGGCAGATTGCCTTCACTGTTTTATGTTATTTTTCTTTTAGTTTCGCTTTTAATCTCCGTCTGCTCTCTCCGACCTACAACACCCACCCTGAGTGCCGAGAGCTGCAGGTTTTTATATCATGGCCGAGGGGTTTAACCATTAGTAAATCATCCTATTACCCTCGCCCACAATCTGCGGGTTTATTAATTATTACTCCTGGCAGAGGACGAGCACCGATCTCGACTCTGCCAGGACACGTTTTAAAATAAACAAAACAATAACAAACACGGCTACCGTCATGTATACAATAACACAATACAAAATAAACACACTGCACAGGCGGAGTGGGGGAGACCCGATCTAAAAAATAAATAAACAATGTACAGGGCTGCTCGCCCTGTTACAATATGTCCCATTTCATCGCTAAGCTCTCCAACACCCTTGATCTCAACTTTTCAGGTAGAACAAGTTGATAGGAAACTCTTTTCCATCCAGACGTCTTCTATACAATATGCCATGTTTCAATTCCAGACGATTCCATTGTCTCAAAATTAATTGCAAATCAGGGACTCATACTTTAAGGTTGTGGGAAATGTATTCCCAGACTCAATTAAAGGCGATAACTCTTCCAATAACTGGGTCCTCTTTTTGTTGCTCAACCAAATCTACATTTGACATCCTTGGTAGAGTTATCTGTCCATCACTAACTCCATCTTGATCAAAACAATCGGGGACTGCTTCTGGTTCAAGAGCAAGGATTCAACTAAGATAAGTTTAAACTGCCTTCTGTATCCCCCATTCTCTGAAGGGTATGTCTATCACACACTGCTCTAATTGCATCTTGCGTAAAGAGTTTCACATTCTCTGGTGGACTCAAATGATAGGATGTAAACTGCTGAATTCTGTCTTCTTGTGAATCAATGTCATCCTCAAGGTCCGTGGGGTCGTCTTGAGAGTCCATCTGCATCCATGTTTTGTTTCCTGTCCTATACTTAATGTGGAATGAAAAAGTAGAAAGAGCAGCCAACCATCGGTAACTGGTTGCATCCAACTTTGCAGAAGTTAATATATAATGTTAACGGGTTATTGTCAGTTATAACAGAGAAAGGCGCACCATACAGGTAATCATGAAATTTCTCTGTTACCGCCCATTTCAGGGCTAGGAATTCCAATTTATGGGCTGGATACCGGGCCGTGACAATCCCTACTAGCAAAGGCAATGACACGCATCTGTCCCTCTTGCTCCTGGTAAAGTGCAGCTCCCAACCCACTTGTGCTTGCATCTGTATGGAGGATGTGGGTAGTCTTGGATCAGCAAACCCAAGGACAGGAGAAGAGGTAAGTTTTTCAATGATGGAATCAAACGCTTGTTGACAAGCAGGTGTCCAGCGATCAGCAAAGCGGCTCTTTGGGGATTGAAGTATTTACAACCTGGCTTTGTCCTCTTACTCCCTTTTCTGATGGGAGGGTATCCAGAAGTCAGCTCATTCAAAGGTTTAACTATCTTAGAATAATCATTGACAAACCTTCGATAATAACCCGAGAATCCAAGGAAGGATCTTAATTCCTTCAAGTTATTGGGCCGGGCAGGTTTTTAAAGCACACACCTTCTCTGGATCAGTTTCAACTCCATTCTGGGTCACTATGTGTCCTAAATAACGTACAGATGTCTGGAAAAACTTGCATTTTCTCAGGTGATAGTTTCAACCCATATTCCTTGAGACGATGTAGGACGCGTGAGAAGTCTATTTTCATGTTCCTCCAGTGTCTCGGAGAAAACAATGAGGTCATCAAGAAACCAACACCTCCTTCAAACACATGTCCCCATACACTTCTCCATTAAACGTTGGAATGTACTAGGGAGCGGTTCGTTATTCCTTGAGGCATGCGATTAAATTCCCAGAATCAGGGGACATAAAGGCAGATTTTTGGCTTGTCATACTCTTCCAACTCAATCTGGTAATATCCTGATTTCAGATCCATAACGGAAAACCATTTAGATCCAGTTAGAGCAGAGAAAGTTTCTTCTAAGTTTGGTAGTGCATAGGCTTTTTATAGTCTGTAGATTCAGTTTCCATAATCAATGCACAACCTGACATCTCTCGTTTCTTCTTCTAACAACCACAATTGGTGATGCGAATGGAGATTCAGATTCTCGTATTACATCTGCATCTAGCAGCTCCTGAAGATGTTTCCGGACAGCCTCAAGATCTTGTGGGTGGATTGGACGTGGTCTCTGTTTAAAGGAGTCTCATCTTTAAGTTTAATGTGATGTTTCACTTTAGAGGTGTGTCCAAAATCCATATCATGACATGCAAAAACATCAGACATCTCACCCAATTTCAGTGAAATTCTGGTTTTCCAATCTTCAGGTAGTGGAGAGTCACCAAAATCAAAAGTAAGTTCAGTCTTCTCAGTTGTTTCTTTTTGACTAGCAGATGCACTGTAAGTGGTTGCTAGTGAACCATCAGTCTTGTTACACTGATTTCCTTTATCAAAGTGCCATTGATCACGGTGCGGTATATTTAAGTCAGCAATGATGCAACTGGCAGGAGAATCACATCATGGTCGGTCTCATTTTTTTAAAAAAACAGGTAACTTATATGGAGGGTGTGTTGGTGAGAGAGAAGACAGCTACTCAGGAAAAGCCCACCTGGTAAAGAAGACAAGTGTGGCTGTTCTAATAATGCCCACTTTTCAGTGTTTATGCGGTTCCCTGCATAAAGCCTTCTAAGAGAACTTTCTGACCTTGAGAATGACCTTCTGTTTGGTGCCGCCACTTCACCATCAAGTCTGCCACTGCTGTTCTGGTTTCTTCTCAACTTAAGAGCTTTCAGGATCCCTTATAGCCATACAGAGAGCTGAGCTATTTTTAATAGTTCTTTCACAGCACTGCTCATATAGTACATCAAGGGTGTTCGTTCCAATCAATATAGGCAGTTGGCTATTTGAGTGAAGGTCAGGAACTACTAAGGCTAGAGTTAAAATTTTGGTTTCGATCCCTGTAATCGCCTTTAGGAAATGTCATGTTTACTTCAACATATCCCAAATATGGGACAGACTGACCATTTGCACCCTCAACTTCTAGAAGATTGTTCAAAGGCCAAATTGTATGGTTTGGCAAATTCTTCTGATAAAACGACAATGATAGAGTGCTGACCTGTGACCCCGTATCTAGAAGGCAAGTACAAGCTACACCAGCCACACGGATACTAGCTGTACATTTTGGACCAACCAACCCTTTAGGCAGTTTGACTTCTTGCTGTGTGCAAGATGCGAATGTATCGTCGATCTGTGTTTTTTTTCCTTGGTGGGGACGTGATGCTTGACAAGTTCCTGTTTGTCCCTCAACAGAAACTGATCCTAGTTTAAATGTGGAGAGTTAGAGAAGCTGTGCTGGGCTTCCCAAGAACATGCTTCTCTCTCAATTCCTTCTTTTCATTTCAACAAGCAATGCATTAGGCAACATCGCTACAAGACCTCATAATGTGTCCATCTTTCCCACACTTAAAACAGTACCATGGTCTGGGTTTCCCATCTGCTACTGCACTTTGCTCATGGCTTCCTGCAGCCACCATTTCTTGGAGCTTGTTCACCTTGGGTTGGGACACCTTGTGAGAAGCTTTCTTGGCAACTCTCATTTTGCAGCTTTCAAACTTGTTAGCTGTTTCTGAAGGTCAGCAATTTGTTTCTTTAGTTCTTCAGTCCCACTAGGAAAGACCTCGGGACCATGATCAGTAATGTCATGTTCATTTAAATAGGAAGCATATACAGACTGGGGGTTAGATATTGTTTTGTTCTAGAAAGTCCAAGGTGTTGCTTCATTCTGCTAACTTTTTTGCAGCTTGTCTATCCTCCTCAGTGCGTAGCAGAAACAAAAAGCTCTGAAAACAAAGGTGGTGCATTTTTTCGCTCCAGTTGAAGGTTAACAATAAACAATTGTCCCAGCACCCTCTGCAAAACTGTTTTAGCAACTGTCGGTTAGATTCGCCTGGAACAATGCCACCTCTTTTCACTAATGCATTCAATATGGTTTGCAGTCTGTATAGTAATCAGAGGGTTTCTCCCCAACATTTTGGTGTGTATTTAGAAACTTAGCAAAGAGCTCATCTCCATCAACAGTACCAAAGCAGTCTAAAAGATCTAAATAGGCTCTTGGGTTGCTTCTGCTCCTAAGGGCTTAACAATTTCAATTGCTGGAGGTAGAAGACTCTCTAAAATCCTTCTGCCTCGATGCACATCTGAAACAGTAGGGTTTTCAATAGCAGCACAACACTGTTAAGCCATGTATCATAGTCAACTTCATGGTTTGGCCATGGGCATTTACCGAAGGTTCTAAGCTTAGTAGGTGCGGGGGTGAGATGCAACTTCCCCTCTTTACAATATGCTCCACTACTAATCTTTGGACTTCAGGAGGTTCATTTGATCAGAATTCAATAAAATGGGTCTATTAGCGACATCCCCCAAGCTTTAATGGAGTGTGTGGGTTACATCAATAAAGGGGTCCCTTAGGATGGGCACTGCTGTTAGCCAGCACGGGGCCTTTAACACTGGGTGGCACTGTACCAATAACAGATCATCAGGTTTTGATGATGGGCTATGCACTGCAGCTTCTTCACTGCTGTCAGTTGATGCTCCTATGGAACCTTGCATCCTCGCTAGTTCTTTTTGTAGGACATCTTCAAAACTTAAACCACTCAATTTTGCTATTCCCTGTAATTCACGGAGGTAAGATCATGTTTATTGTCACCAATTTTACTGGTGTAAACACTCGTCAAGGTCCTCAGGTGGTAAGTGATGCATGGATCAATAGAACTTGTCCTGAGGCATGGTAGATCAGGGTCAAGAGCTTGGATTGCAAGCCCATGCTCATATTCAACAATGACCTGTCCACTAAACTCAGGATCAAGATCAGTGACTTTTATTACTCTTGAAATTGGATCCATAAGCTTTTAGAAATCAGCTATTTCTTCATCCAAATCTCTGCTAGTCAGTCCACTAACTATAACAGAATTAGGGATTTTGATATTCTCTTTATCTATGGTATTCATTTTTCTTAATTAATAGCTAGATTATTAATTGCAAAATTAACTGTGCCTCTGGTGAGTTTCCTCACAATGAAACACTTCAGAAGGGTAACACATGTAATATAGTAGCAAAATTATTAAGGTCGGTGGCTGCTTAAGCAAAACACACTGAGCATATATGTTTTCTGACAATTGTCAATTATTCACACTTCAAATTATTCTAGTAACCCTCTCTGGCTGGCGGCCAAAATTTATGTAACCCCACCTTTGGCTACTTATAATTCTAGATTCGTATGAGCGGTTAGTATAACCAGAAATTAACAAAAGAATGTTCAGTGTGTTTTTTTTAACAGCTAGCATGCATTTATTAAGACAGAAAGGTGTATCATATAAACATAAATTCAGTACCTCTTGTCTAAAATAATACAGTTAGTTTGAAATAAAGTTCTAATTAAAACCAATGTCCTTGTTGGTGTGTATGTGGTGAGTCGATATTCCTACCACTCCAGAACTTCGAGAAGAATGAAACAGTCCTTTGAAACCAAAAGAAATTCCAGAAAAAGGAAAAAAAAAAAATAATAAATTCCAGGGTAGAAATCTTCAGTGTATCTTCAATAAGTTAGGCTCGCCACTCCTTTGCAGGAGAATTCAACAGGGTTTTTTTCTCTTTAAAAGAAAATCGTCATCGGTCTCTGGTCTAAAGACTTCTTCAAAAGCTTTTTAGAGTGAGATAAACTTTAGTTGGTCGGCAATCAGAATCTCGAGTTCCCCATGCGACTTTTACAAAATGGACGCTCTCATCTCCTTCTCAGGGTGTCTACCGTCAATCAAGGCGGGACTTCCTGTTAACACTCATTCCTAATCCATTGCCTTCTGTACATAAGAATTGTAATAGGGTTACATCCTCCCTCTTGAATATATGTGAGTCCCTTCACATTTTCACATGGCAATTACCTAAACAACCTGGTAGGCATCAGGAATCAGATTCTTTATAAGTGTAGGATGTTAGGACCCATTTAATGAGTTTATAATATCTGTACTCAA
>JAHFZB010001052.1:0-10000 GCA_036884735.1 Huso huso
TTTCTCGGCAGGCAAATGTTTATGTTTATAATGTTGTGTGCGAGGGAAGGTGTGGGCACTGGACTGTGTGTGTGTGTGCGCTTTGTGATTTGTGATTTGGTGTTTAATGTTATGTTAATGTTCTGTTGTTGCACACACTGGACCTGCAAGGCGGTGTAGCCTACATCCCAGCCCGCGAAAGAACGCTTACACAACTGTTCAAGTGATGCGCACCATTTCAGACGCTGTCATATATTGACAATAACTACAATATTTTAATGCTTTGTCACACAATTACCAGGGAATTATTATTCAGTACTGTATTTTAACGTTGTTGTTTTTTTTACAGTAGTACTAAAAATAAAATTGTTTTTCAGTTTGCATGAGTGACAAATTATATTAAACACCATGGTTTTAAAAGAACGTCGTTAAAAAAAGTCTCATTTAGTCAAAGAAAAGATACAGTAATTTGTGTTTTTTATTATTTTCGTATTAGAACCTTGGAGAAATCGAAGTAAGGGAAGCAAATCTTATATTTTCTCTCATACTTAATATAATTATGTATCCTAGAAATCGTCATTAAACAATAGACTTAATGAAACATTTACCAGAAAGTTCCCAAGTATCATAAGCATTACTTTTTCCCCAGTTCAGCCAATTGATTATCGTCATCAGGTTTAGTAAAAAATAAAAAAAAAAAAATTACCTCAAAATCTAATTGACCGATCATCATTAATAAAAAAAAAATAACCTTTTTTTTTTTTATTTTACTGTGGATGTTGTACAGCTGTCTATACGTCTTTAGTTTATATTTTTTCATTCATTCACACAAATAAAACAAAACGTTATTAAAGGTTTACTCACCTCTCAGTGAAGACCTCTCTCCGCCGAAGAAAACGTTGAACACCTGCCTTACAGGCCGATGGCAGCTGATTGATTAGAGGGCAACCGCTGTTGCTGGGGCATTTCTTCGTGGACCGCGCTTTTTCTACATTTAGTAGTCAAACGATTTCAAACAACCTTTTACCCAGCGATAGCATAATGTATTTATTTATTTATTTATTATTTATTTATTTTGTATCAGGCCGTAGGGCATCCCGTCCCGAGGTTTTATTATTGTGTTGAACGTCAGATGGGTTTCTCATATTTATCCAATTAAAGGTTCTGTTCAAGATGGCCAAAAATGGAAATAAACTACCAATACACATGTTATACATACATATACTATTATAAATTCTAGTTAAATATTTGGCAAAAAATATTATCTGCTCTTTGATTTCCTCTCAATACCGTGTACAAAATTATAAACCATTTATGCTGTTTACCTTTTTATGACAGACTTTTTCTCTCATCATCATGTATTGTGTATTAAAAAATTGCGATTTGCACATCAAATTATTGTAGAGCACAATTTACAATGTATTGATATAAAAGAGTTCTAAGATGAACCTTTGCATATTATATTAGACAGAGCAACCAGAGGTTCCAAACGAACCCTTATTGAGAAAAAAAAAACTTGCAATGAACCCTAAGGTTCCCTGAGGAACCCTCAAAGAACCCTTTTTTTTTTAGAGTGTAGTTTTGAATGTTGTTCCGAATCTCTCCTTTTAACATGTCTAAAGGACCTTGCGAATTTAAAACGTGAATTAACGTCTTAAAACGTGTTAACAGTGAGCAGTTACCTTGGGATTGCACACACACCAGGTTCAGGCGCATTGATTGGACTAATGTATCCCAAGTAGGCGACCTAAGACTCACCCCAAAAAAACAACGGTGTGTGTAAGTAGTGCTCAACAGAAAGAATGCATACAAAAATATTGTATACTGGCTTATGGCTTTTGGTTTTGCCCAGAGTCGTAACTAAGCATTTAGCTTCGGGGCATGCAAATATATATATATATATATATATATATATATATATATATATATATATATATATATATATATAAATTGCATCCACTTCAACCCGGAGGTGGATGGAAAGACTCCATACGTAGCTACAATATATACATTATATATATATATATATATATATATATATATATATATATATATATATATATATATATATATATATTATTGTTATTTTTTTTTTTTTTGGATGTTAGGAGTTAGGGATGGTATTTATCACATAGTTTTGAGTTTTGAATGTTATTCGAATCTCTCCTTTAACATGTCTGAAGGGGACACTGTATTACTTAAAACGTGAATTAACGCCTTAAAAACGTGTTAACGGTTAAATAACATGCTAGGAATTACTGGTTTTGCAATATCAATAAAAAAACAAAGAAATACTTTTTATAGAAACCCTTTTATTACAGGTAGAGCAATAAAAATAAATAAATACAGTATAGGAGTTATACTTTTAATTATAACACATAAATAAATGCATACAAATAAAATGAAGTCTGTATATGTTTCATTTACTCTTAGAATAACAAATACACAAATAAGTGAAAGGCTGACAACATTTCTTGACAGGTAGATATATAAATATATTAATTATAATAATCATAATATATTATCCATAATGTAATTAATTTAATTTACAACAAAACAAGCAAAAACCTAACTTTAGTCACAAGTATTTTATAAACAAGTATTATAAAAAAAAAAATATTAACACATTTATTTTTTTATTTATTTATTTATTGCATTTATATAGCTTTTTATATAAAAGTATCGCAAAGCACTGTATAGTTACTGTGCGGAAAAAATCACAATCCGCTTGTATAGCAGGTCACACATATAACTGCTACACTCAGCCCATTTAAATACACATTTAAACAGTATACACAATATAAAAGCACCAATTTTAAAAGTTACATTAAACCACTAAGATGTTTAGCCATTTTATAAAAAAGTGTGTTTTTAGTCTTGACTTGAAAAACTGTAATGGACCCAGATTTCCCTGATAAACTAAAAGCTGAGCATTCAGAAAAAAAGCCCTACCTCCGTGTTGTTTTGTTGACCCTAGAATAACCAGCAGCCCCACATCCTGTGATTTCAGAGTGTGGTTTGGAAGATACGGTGTCAGTAACTCCTGTAAAATAATGAGGTGCTAATCCATTCAGGGCCTTATAAGTTAACAACAAAATCACCATTTAAAAAAGTACATTACAATAATCAATTCTAGACGAAACAAAGACATGTATTATTCTCTCGGCATCAGATACAGAAATAATTAGAACATAAGAAAGTTGTTTGTTTGGTTGTTAGTAGTTTATTGATCCCAGAATCTCATCAAGCAGCTTCTTGAAGATCCCAGGTGTCAGCTTCAACAACATTACTGGGGAGTTGGTCTGAGTTTGGCTATATTTTCAAATGGTAAAATATACTTAGTAACTTCCTAGTATGAGTCTAAAATGATAGATCAGACTCAAAGATTACCCTCAAACTCTTAATTTCGAGTTTAAATTTTGATGAGAGACTGCAAGGGTCGGCTCCATGTAATCCTACATTTCCCTTTTAGTTGGTTCTGTGAGCCCACTAGCATAACCTCTGTTTTATCTCAATTCAACATTAGAGATTCTGTGACATCCAATGCTTGATGTCTGTAAGGCAAGTAGCTAATAACACCTAGGCAGAAGAATGTCCTTGCTTTAGGGACAGATAATAGCTGGTTATCATCAGCATAGCTGTATACAACTGTGTTGCCCTGGGTAAGGGGTGTCTGCTAAAAAAAAAAATAAAATAAAAAAAATAGTAATCCCCTTGGCCTGTGGTTATTATAGCACAACCAACACCCTTATTGCTTTCCTCGACCTGGCTCTGACAAAAGAAAGTTTACTATTCCCACTATACTAGGTGGGTTTTTGATCTTTTGAGTACCCAAAATACATTTCTCAATATAATATTAGGCTGTTTTTCTCTGTGGGTATTTGATATTGTACACAAAATACAAGGAAAAAAGAAGCCCAAATCTCTGGGTGAGGCCTCAAGGTTATTATTATTTTGTTTATTTAGCAGACACCTTTATCAAGGCTTACAGAGACTAGGGAGTGTGAACTATGCATCAGCTGCAGAGTCACACAATAATTATGTCTCACCCAAAGACGGAGCACAAGGAGGTTAAGTGGCTTGCTCAAGGTCACACAATGAGTCAGTTTGCTGAGGTGGGATTTGAACGTGGACTTCCTGGTTACGAACCCTTTTCTTAACCACTGACCACACAGCCTCCTCAGCAAGTAGATGTTGTCCATTCATTCTCGAGACCAATTTTTATCAAGATGGAAGGGTTTCCCCGGATAATGACAGGTGGGAGTTGTGGGGTCCTTAAAAAAAAAAAAAAAAAAACAGAAAAATAAATCACTTACACTGTATTTTTAAAATAAAATGCTGACGAAAGGCCTTACGTTATATTGTGATCATCTTTATTTGCATATTCCCATTCCCCTTAATTCTTCAATTTCAACACCATCCCTCTCCCTGATGTAATAATTCATAGCTGTTAGTTTTTAATACTTTTCATGTATTGTATTTGATGCCATGGCTAGAAGAATTGAGGTAATTCTATTTATAAATTCACTGTTTTGGCAAATAGCAGTTTAAAAATATATATATATATATATTTTCCAAATGTTTTCGTTAGAGACAAAAAACAAAAGTTTTTAATACAGGTGATTTATTTATTTATTTATTTATTTATTTATTTATTAATCATTTTCAGCATCTTTAAACAGCTTGTTCAGTGGTAAACAACACGCATGGATACTGAAGTAAACTGCAGCTACGTTCCAGCATGAATGAGACACGGACAGTGCGCCAACGCTCAACCTTTGACCTCTGGTACACTGTGAAGCAGTTTAAAGTAGATTTATGTACATTTAAAGCAACATTGTCTTTGTTCATGATTATATATGATAAGTGTATTAGTTTGGTTCTCAAACAAACAAACAAAAAAAAATCCTTGCATGTTTTTTGCCCCGCCCCAAGTGTAAAACCAAATATTCTCTGGACAGCATATAGACAGTGACGTGGTTTTTCCGCAGCAAACAGATTCTTACTGGTCTCTGTCATGATGAAAAAGAGTTTAACTGAGTGCATTGTTTCGATATGTTTGATTGGTCTCAAAGAGCAGTATGGGTAAAAAACAGACTGAATGGCCTTGCCCTGCTAATATGTAGGACATGTCCCAGGAGGAAGTGTTACAGCGTTTAGATCAGGCCATAGGAGGATTAGCAAACCCTGATTTAAAAGTAAAAGTCTTCTAAATCAGTTTTTAATTGTGGCATCATACAGTCTCCAGCAGTCCCGATCAGTCTTAGCATTAGTATCAGCAATCTTACCAGTCCCAGCAGTGTATCAACCGGTCTTACCAGTTTCAGCACCAGTCTTACCAGTCCCAGCAGTAGCAGCACCAGTCCCAGCAGTGGCAGCACCAGTCTTACCGGTCCCAGCAGTGGCAGCACCAGTCTTACCAGTTCCAGCAGTAGAAGCACCACTCTTACCAGTCCCAGTAGTAGCAGCACCAGTCTTACTCAGTCCCAGCAGCACCAGTCTTACCAGTTTCCAGCAGTAGCATAACTGGGGGTCTTACCAGTCCCAGCAGTATAAGAACCACTACTTTCAGTCCCAGCAGCACCAGTCTTACCAGTTCCAGCAGTAGCAGCACCAGTCTTACCAGTTCCAGTTGTAGCATCAGTGTCATCAGTGTCAGCATTAACTTCAATAGCAGTGAACCAAACGTGATGTCTCTCTCAATGAAGGTATAAACCCATCTACGTGTTCATATCTATAACTTCTATTCTTCTTGTCCTTTTAATATCACATATTTCTAACAGTGTGAATAGGTAATTTAGGAATTTTGTTGTATCGTTTGCAGTTTGCATTAATAGTCTCCAGGCTTTAAAATATGATAAATTTCACCTTCAGAATACATGAACAGGATATGCACAGGTGTGACAGTCTGGCTCGCAGTGGTGAAGTGGGATGACGTCCGCGGACCAGGAAGTAACTGACACCCAAAACAGTGTGGATGGGCGGGTGAAGCTGAATGCTATTGCACTCAGCGTATTTAATAAACAAAAAAACAAAAAAGATTTAAACAAAACAACAAAAGACAAAAAAAAAGGGCACGAGGCCAAACTAATAAACAAACAAAGTAAGGTAAATGGGCTGGATACCCAGCACGTTTTAACAATTGTTTTAACTTTCCTTCTTTCTCTCCACTCCCCCGTACTCTCCTCTCACACCCCACCGAAAGTGCAGAGAGAGCTGCAGGTTTATATACCTGGCCTAGGGATTAACTAGTTGTTAATTATCTTATTATCCCGGCCAGAGTCTGCACGCTGCTTAGAAAGGATGCATGACTGTCAGCTTAGTTAATAATCAGTAGCTGATCAGCCATGCATTCTCAATGGGTTTTTAAATATAATAATAAAGACGCGGCGCTTTTACCGCGCCGCAAACAAAATACAAATAATATACATAAGTGGACACTCCCACACATGCCCCCCCCTTGAAAGCAGCACATGGCCTTCGCCGTACCTCCCCTAGTCTCAATGTCCGGAAGAGGGGAAGCAGTTGTTTCTGGGAGGTGGCCATGGTGGAATTTTCTGGCACCCCTTGTTATTCTCTCACAGTGGGTCGGCGCTCCCTCTTCCGGGCTCCTCCAACCTATCCTGCCATGAAAGTGTGGCTGGGGGAGCTGGTCTCCTGACCTTCCCCTCCTCTCTTCACGGCCAGCAGTTCCCTCCGTGGGGCTCTGACCACATGATCTCGGCCACGACAGCAGGCTGGGAGCTGGTCTCCGGACCTCTCCCCCTTTCATGGTCGTCTCTGCCCCTCGAGGGCTCGGCCAGTGTAGTGACCCCAGGCAAAGCAGGATCCCTGGCGACCCCAGGCGAAGCAGGATCCCTGGCGACCCCAGGCTAAGCAGGATCCCTGGCGACCCCAGGCGATGGCAGCGACCCGAGGGGACGGGTAGTGCACCTCGGGAGGCGACGGCATGGCAGCGGACCCTCGGGGACGGCAGCGGACCCTCGGGGCGACAATGCAGTGGCAGCGGACCGGGAGGCACTGCATGACCGGGAGGCTGACGGCAGCAGCAGCGACCCCGGGGCGCCATGGCAGCAGCGGACCTGAGGCGCACGGGCAGCAGCAGCAGCGACTGGAGGTGAACTCGGGAGGGGAGCCCTGGCCATGGAGAGGCAGCGAGCCCACCTCCCCGTCTCCGTAGCTGGTGGCTCTCCAGGCGGCGGGAGCAACAGGCAGGGCCCCAGGCGCATGCCAGGCAGGCATCCCTGGGTGGTGCGAGGTGGCAGGAGCAGTCCTTCCCATGACGGTGGAGGGAACCAGCAGGCATTCACCCTGCTGGTGTGAGCTGGGAGGGCAAAGCAGTCCTCCCACGGCGGTTGAGAGGTGGACCCAGCAGGCATTCACCCTCTGCTGGTGGAGGTGGGAGGCAAGGTCCTCCCACCCACGGTGGAGGCAGAACCAGCAGGCATTCACCCTCCGCTGGTGGAGGTGGAGGCAAAGCAGTCCCCGGTGGAGGCGGAACCCAGGCATTCACCCTCTGCTGGTGAGTGGGCGGGAGGGAGGCGGGGCTCTGCTGCTCTGCTCTAGTGATAGTGGAGACAGAAGCAGCTCCTGCTGCTCTGCTCCTGGTGGTGGTGGAGACCGGAGGCAGCCCCTGCTGCCTGCTCCTGATGGTGGTGGAGACAGAGGCAGCCCCTGCTCTGCTCTGACGGTGGTGGAGACAGTGGCGAGGCTCCTCACCCCCCACGCTGGAGACGGCAGCCACGGCTCTCTCCTGGCGCTGGAGACGTTCCTCCTCCCAGGCGCTGGAGATGGCAGCAATGGCCCCTCCCTTGGCGCTGGAGACGGCAGCAATCCCTCTCCCTCGGCGCAGAGATGGCAGCAATGGCTCCTATCCCGGGCGTGGAGAAGTTAAGCGGCAGACTCCTCCCCTGGCGCTGGAGACGGCACATGGCTCCTCTGGCGCTGGAGAAGACAGATACTCTCCCTCTGGGCGCTGGAGTAGGGCGATGGCCATCCCTCCTGGCTCTGGAAGCAGCATGGCTCCTCTCCTCTGGAGACTGGCAGCCACCCCTCCCCTCCCTCTGGCGCTGGAGACGGCAGAACTGCCTCCCCTCTCCTCTGGAAACAGCAGCGGCATGGCTCTCCCTCTGGTGCTGAGATCAGCAGAAACATGGTCCCTCCCTCTGGCTGGAGAAAAGCAGATGGCTCCTTCTCCCTCTGGCGCTGGACGGCAGATGACCTGCCTCTCCCTTTGGCGCTGGAACAGCAGCGATGGCCCGTCTCCCTCTGGCGCTTGGAAACGGGTAGCATGACCACCTCCCTCCTGGTGCTGGAGACGGCGAAGACCCGTCTCCTCTGGGCTGGAGCGGCACATGGCCGTCTCCCTCTGGCTGAGACGGCAGCATGGCTCCCTTCTCCCCCATGCTGAGAGGCAGTAATGACCCGCCTCCTGGCGCTGGCAGCCTGAGCAACTTGGCGATGTCCTCTCCCTCTGGGCTGGAGGCGACAGCGAATGGCTCTCTCCCCTCTGGGCGTGGAGGAGCAGCGATGAGGAAGCTCTTCTCCCTTTGAGGCTGGGGGGCGAGCGGCGATGACCATGCCTCCCTGGGCGGCAGCGGTGACCCAGATCTCCCTCTCTGGTGGCTGAGCAGTGGCTATTCTCCCACTCTGGCTGGAGGCGGCGATGACCAGTATCTCTCTGGTGGCTGGAAACCGCAGCAGCGATGGCTCCACTCTCCCTTTGGGCTGGGGCAGGCAGCGATGACTCCTCTCCCTCTGTGAGGCTGGAGAGGCAGTTGACTCTTCTCCCTATCTGGCCAGGAGGCGGCGGCGGTGGCTCCCTCCTCTCCCTTTTGGGCGCTGGGCAGGCAGCGGTGTCTCTCCCTCTGGCTCTCTGGAGAGGCTGGCGATGGCTCCTCCCTTCTGGCGCTGGAGATGGCGATGGGTCCTCTCCCTCGGCTGGCGCTGGAGACTGGCAGCGATGGCTCTCCCTCCCTCTGGCGCTGGAGACGGCAGCGATGACCCATCTCCCTCTGGCGCTGGAAACAGCAGCAGTCCCCTCCCCATCTGCAGCCAGGTAGTTTGAGCACCATGGCTGCATGTCTGGGAGGGATGCTGGGTGGTGTTTCTGTTCCCAGGCCTCCCAGCCTCCCCCATCTCTTGCCCACAGGAGGTTGGGATCACAGCAGGGGCGCCCACGATCCCTCTCAGGCTCCGCCCAGCCAGTCCCAGAGATCCCCTCTGAGGAGAGAGGGACCAGTCCGCCTCGGAGGATGCAGAGGCAGCTCCTGCTCCTTCTTTCCCTCGGGCGGTGGTGGAGGTGAAACCAGCAGGTATTCTTCCCCTGCTGGGGTGGAGCCATTGGCTGTGGACACTCGGCCTCCCCCCTCTTGGGCTGTGGGTGGATCACCCCTCATCCTCCCTCCCACATGGGCGCAGGATGTTCAGGCTCCTCCCTCATATGGAGGGGTTGGTCGGTGCTACATGCCCAACCTCTACCAACGGCGAAGCACCATTCCTCACCCCTCAGACAGGTGAGGCAGACGCCCAGCACAGCAGAGACCCAAGGGACTGGCGACTCAGCCCCGCTGTTGCACCTTTCCGCTGCTGTTTCCTCCTTCTTCCCATTTATTTAATTTGAAAAAAAACGAACAAACAAAAAAACGACTTTTTCTGTCCTGGTCCAGCTCTTGGGCGTTGTTTATCCCACTCTGACACCATATGTGACAGTCTGGCCATGAGTGGTGAGTGGATGACGCCACGGACCAGGAAGTAACTGGACACAAAAACAGTGGATTTGGCGGTGAAGCTGAATGCTATTGCACTCAGCGCATTTAATAACAAACAAAAACAAAAGATTTAAACAAAACAACAAAACACAAACAAAAGGGCACGAGGGCCAAATAAACAAACAAGTAAGTGTCGCGGCTGGATACTCCATGCGCTTTAGCAATTGTTTTTAACTTTCCTTCTTTCTCTCCACTCCCTGCTCTCCTCTCTACACCCCACCTCGAAAGTGCAGAGAGCTGCAGGGAGTTTA
>JAHFZB010001052.1:15000-17000 GCA_036884735.1 Huso huso
ATGATAGATCAGACTCAAAGATTACCCTCAAACTCTTAATTTCGAGTTTAAATTTTGATGAGAGACTGCAAGGGTCGTGCTCATGTAATCCCACATTTTTTTAGTTGGTTCTGTGAGCCCACTAGCATAACCTCTGTTTTTTATCTCAATTCAACATTAGGAGATTCTGCGGACATCCAATGCTTGATGTCTGTAAGGCAAGTAGCTAATAACACCCAGGCAGAAGAATGTCCTTGCTTTTAGGGACAGATAATAGCTGGTTATCATCAGCATAGCTGTATACAACTGTAAGTTGCCCTGGGTAAGGATGTCTGCTAAAAAAAAAAAAAAAAAAAAAAATAGTAATCCCTGGGCCTGTGGTTATTATAGCACAACCAACACCCTTATTGTTTACCGACGACCTGACAAAAGAAAGTTTACTATTCCACTATACTAGGTGGAGTTTTCTGATCTTTTGAGTACCCAAAATACATTTCTCAATATAATATTAGGCTGTTTTTTCTCTGTGGGTATTTGATATTGCACACAAAATACAAGGAAAAAAAAGCCCAAATCTCTGGGTGAGGGCCTCAGGTTATTATTATTTGTTTATTTAGCAGACACCTTTATCCAAGGCTTACAGAGACTAGGGAGTGTGAACTATGCATCAGCTGCAGAGTCACTTACAATTATGTCTCACCGAAAGACGGAGCACAAGGAGGTTAAGTGGCTTGCTCAAGGTCACACAATGAGTCAGTTTGCTTGAGGTGGGATTTGAACCGTGGACTTCCTGGTTACGAACCCTTTCTTTAACCACTGGACCACACAGCCTCCTCAGCAAGTAGATGTTGTCCATTCATTCTCAGACCAATTTTGTATCAAGATGGAAGGGTTTCCCCGGATAATGACACAGGTGGGAGTTGTAGGGTCCTTAAAAAAAAAAAAAAAAAAACAGAAAAATAAATCACTTACACTGTATTTTAAAAAATAAAATGCTGACTTGGCGCCTTACGTTATATTGTGATCATCTTTATTTGCATATTCCCATTCTTTTAATTCTTCAATTTCAACACCATCCTCTCCTGGGATGTAATAATTCATAGCTGTTGTTTTTAATACTTTTCATGTATTGTATTTGATGCCATGGGTTAGAAGAATTGAGGTAATTCTATTTATAAATTCACTGTTTGGCAACAGCAGTTTAAAAATATATATATATATATATTTTCCGAATGTTTTCGTTAGGAGACAAAATCCAAAGTTTTTAATACAGATGATGTATTTATTTATTTATTTATTTATTAATCATTTTCAGCATCTTTAAACAGCTTGTTCAGTGGTAACCACGCACTGGATACTGAAGTAAACTGCAGCTACGTTCCAGCATGAATGAGACACGACAGTGCGCCACGTTCAACCTTGACCTCTGTACAAATCAGAAGCAGTTTAAAAGTAGATTTATGTACATTTAAAAGCAACATTGTCTTTGTTCATGATTATATATGATAAGTGTATTAGTTTGGTTCTCAAACAAACAAACAAAAAATCCTTGCATGTTTTGCCCCGCCCAAGTGTAAAACCAAATATTCTCTGACAGCATATAGACAGATGCGTGTTTTCCAAAGCAAACAGATTCTTACGGTCTCTCTGTTCATGATGAAAAGAGTTTAACTGAGTGCATTGTTTGATATGTTTGATTGGTCTCAGCAGTATGGGTAAAACAGACTGAATGGCCTTGCCCTGCTAATATGTCGGACATGTCCAGGAGGAAGTGTTACAGCGTTTCGATAGATCAGGCCATAGGAGGATTAGCAAACCCTGATTTAAAGTAAAGTCTTCTAAATCAGTTTTTAATTGTGGCATCATACAGTCTCAGCAGTCCGATCAGTCTTAGCATTAGTATCAGCAATCTTACCAGTCCCAGCAGTGTCAGCACCGGTCTTACCAGTTTCAGCACCAGTCTTACCAGTCCCAGCAGTAGCAGCACCAGTCCCAGCAGTGGCAGCACCAGTCTTACCAGT
>JAHFZB010001053.1:2741-17500 GCA_036884735.1 Huso huso
ATATTTTCTTATGGAGGGATGTTGAAAATTGTAACAATTTTAGTTTGTATGTTTCATATACTTCTCAGATAGCAGATTCATTTACACATGGACATCCTGTTAATTTGTACTGGTTGTGTTTTTTATACTGCAATTTAATCTGTACTGGAGCTGAAATAACCACACACTGTTCTGTCTGATTCATTTTAATCTGTACTGGAGCTGAAATAACCACACACTGCTGTCTGATTCATTTTAATCTGCACTGGAGCTGAAATAACCACACACTGTTCTGTCTGATTCATTTTAATCTGTACTGGAGCTGAAATAACCACACACTGTTCTGTCTGATTCATTTTAATCTGTACTGGAGCTGAAATAACCACACACTGTTCTGTCTGATTCATTTTAATCTGTACTGGAGCAGAAATAACCACACACTGTTCTGTCTGATTCATTTTAATCTGTACTGGAGCTGAGATAACCACACACTGTTCTGTCTGATTCATTTTTTTAGCTGCTCAGTGCCTTCTTAAGGAACTTGGTAAGAATTGTTTTATTTTCAGAATTATCAGAAACCTTTCTATCCTTATATCTGTCTATGTGCCTGTGTTAGCTTTCTATCCTTTTATGTCTGTGTGCCTGTGTTAGCTCTTGATCCTTCTATCTGTCTATGTGCCTGTGTTAGCTCTTGATCCTTCTATCTGTCTATGTGCCTGTGTTAGCTCTTGATCCTTCTATCTGTCTGTGTGCCTGTGTTAGCTCTTGATCCTTCTACAGTGCCTTGCGAAAGTATTCGGCCCCCTTGAACTTTGCGACCTTTTGCCACATTTCAGGCTTCAAACATAAAGATATGAAACTGTAATTTTTTGTGAAGAATCAACAACAAGTGGGACACAATCATGAAGTGGAACGAAATTTATTGGATATTTCAAACTTTTTTAACAAATAAAAACTGAAAAATTGGGCGTGCAAAATTATTCAGCCCCTTAAGTTAATACTTTGTAGCGCCACCTTTTGCTGCGATTACAGCTGTAAGTCGCTTGGGGTATGTCTCTATCAGTTTTGCACATCGAGACTGAAATTTTGCCCATTCCTCCTTGCAAAACAGCTCAAGCTCAGTGAGGTTGGATGGAGAGCATTTGTGAACAGCAGTTTTCAGTTCTTTCCACAGATTCTCGATTGGATTCAGGTCTGGACTTTGACTTGGCCATTCTAACACCTGGATATGTTTATTTGTGAACCATTCCATTGTAGATTTTGCTTTATGTTTTGGATCATTGTCTTGTTGGAAGACAAATCTCCGTCCCAGTCTCAGGTCTTTTTTGCAGACTCCATCAGGTTTTCTTCCAGAATGGTCCTGTATTTGGCTCCATCCATCTTCCCATCAATTTTAACCATCTTCCTGTCCCTGCTGAAGAAAAAGCAGGCCCAAACCATGATGCTGCCACCACCATGTTTGACAGTGGGGATGGTGTGTTCAGGGTGATGAGCTGTGTTGCTTTTACGCCAAACATAACGTTTTGCATTGTTGCCAAAAAAGTTCGATTTTGGTTTCATCTGACCAGAGCACCTTCTTCCACATGTTTGGTGTGTCTCCCAGGTGGCTTGTGGCAAACTGTAAACGACACTTTTTATGGATATCTTTAAGAAATGGCTTTCTTCTTGCCACTCTTCCATAAAGGCCAGATTTGTGCAGTATCACGACTGATTGTTGTCCTATGGACAGAGTCTCCCACCTCAGCTGTAGATCTCTGCAGTTCATCCAGAGTGATCATGGGCCTCTTGGCTGCATCTCTGATCAGTCTTCTCCTTGTATGAGCTGAAAGTTTAGAGGGACGGCCAGGTCTTGGTAGATTTGCAGTGGTCTGATACTCCTTCCATTTCAATATTATCGCTTGCACAGTGCTCCTTGGGATGTTTAAAGCTTGGGAAATCTTTTGTATCCAAATCCGCTTTAAACTTCTCCCACAACAATATCTCGGACCTGCCTGGTGTGTTCCTTGTTCTTCATGATGCTCTCTGCGCTTTAAACGGACCTCTGAGACTATCACGGGTGCAGGTGCATTTTATCGGAGACTTGATTACACACAGGTGGATTCTATTTATCATCATTAGTCATTTAGGTCAACATTGGAACATTCAGAGATACTCACTGAACTTCTGGAGAGAGTTTGCTGCACTGACACAGTAACTCATAATATAATACAGGGGAGCTGGGATCCTCACAGGACTGGATATGTCAGCACTGACACAGTGACTCATAATATAATACAGAGGAGCTGGGATCCTCACAGGACTGGATATGTCAGCACTGACACAGTAACTCATAATATAATACAGGGGAGCTGGGATCCTCACAGGACTGGATATGTCAGCACTGACACAGTAACTCATAATATAATACAGGGGAGCTGGGATCCTCGCAGGACTGGATATGTCAGCACTGACACAGTGACTCATAATATAATACAGGGAGCTGGGATCCTCACAGGACTGGATATGTCAGCACTGACACAGTAACTCATAATATAATACAGGGAGCTGGGATCCTCACAGGACTGGATATGTCAGCACTGACACAGTAACTCATAATATAATACAGGGGAGCTGGGATCCTCACAGGACTGGATATGTCAGCACTGACACAGTAACTCATAATATAATACAGAGGAGCTGGGATCCTCACAGGACTGGATATGTCAGCACTGACACAGTAACTCATAATATAATACAGGGGAGCTGGGATCCTCGTGGGACTGGATATGTCAGCACTGACACAGTAACTCATAATATAATACAGGGGAGCTGGGATCCTCACAGGACTGGATATGTCAGCACTGACACAGTAACTCATAATATAATACAGGGGAGCTGGGATCCCTCCCACAGGACTGGATATGTCAGCACTGACACAGTAGTTCATAATATAATACAGGGGAGCTGGGATCCTCACAGGACTGGATATGTCAGCACTGACACAGTAACTCATAGATATGTCAGCACTGACACAGTAACTCATAATATAATACAGGGGAGCTGGGATCCTCACAGGACTGGATATGTCAGCACTGACACAGTAACTCATAATATAATACAGGGGGAGCTGGGATCCTCACAGGACTGGATATGTCAGCACTGACACAGTAACTCATAATATAATACAGGGGAGCTGGGATCCTCACAGGACTGGATATGTCAGCACTGACACAGTAACTCATAATATAATACAGGGGAGCTGGGATCCACCATGGGACTGGATATGTCAGCACTGACACAGTAACTCATAATATAATACAGGGGAGCTGGGATCCTCACAGGACTGGATATGTCAGCACTGACACAGTAACTCATAATATAATACAGGGGAGCTGGGATCCTCACAGGACTGGATATGTCAGCACTGACACAGTAACTCATAATATATAATACAGGGGAGCTGGGATCCTCACAGGACTGGATATGTCAGCACTGACACAGTAACTCATAATATAATACAGGGGAGCTGGGATCCTCACAGGACTGGATATGTCAGCACTGACACAGTAACTCATAATATAATACAGGGGAGCTGGGATCCTCACAGGACTGGATATGTCAGCACTGACACAGTAACTCATAATATAATACAGGGGAGCTGGGATCCTCACAGGACTGGATATGTCAGCACTGACACAGTAACTCATAATATAATACAGGGGAGCTGGGATCCTCACAGGACTGGATATGTCAGCACTGACACAGTAACTCATAATATAATACAGGGGAGCTGGGATCTCTCACAGGACTGGATATGTCAGCTTTTTTGACACAGTAACTCATAATATAATACAGGGGAGCTGGGATCCTCTGGGACTGGATATGTCAGCACTGACACAGTAACTCATAATATAATACAGGGGAGCTGGGATCCTCACAAGACTGGATATGTCAGCACTGACACAGTAACTCATAATACAGGGGAGCTGGGATCCTCACAAGACTGGATATGTCAGCACTGACACAGTAACTCATAATATAATACAGGGGAGCTGGAATCCTCACAGGACTGGATATGTCAGCACTGACACAGTAACTCATAATATAATACAGGGGAGCTGGGATCCTCACAGGACTGGATATGTCAGCACTGACACAGTAACTCATAATATAATACAGGAGCTGGGATCCTCACAGGACTGGATATGTCAGCACTGACACAGTAACTCATAATATAATACAGGAGCTGGGATCCCTGCAGGACTGGATATGTCCAGCACTGACACAGTAACTCATAATATAATACAGGGGAGCTGGGATCCTCACAGGACTGGATATGTCAGCACTGACACAGTAACTCATAAATATAATACAGGGAGCTGGGATCCTCACAGGACTGGATATGTCAGCACTGACACAGTAACTCTCATAATATAATACAGGAGCTGGGATCCTCACAGGACTGGATATGTCAGCACTGACACAGTAACTCATAATATAATACAGGGGAGCTGGGATCCTCACAGGACTGGATATGTCAGCACTGACACAGTAACTCATAATATAATACAGGAGCTGGGATCCTCACAGGGACTGGATATGTCAGCACTGACACAGTAACTCATAATATAATACAGGGGCTGGGATCCTCACAGGACTGGATATGTCAGCATTGACACAGTAACTCATAATATAATACAGGGGAGCTGGGATCCTCGCAGGACTGGATATGTCAGCACTGACACAGTAACTCATAATATAATACAGGGGAGCTGGGATCCTCCTGGGACTGGATATGTCAGCACTGACACAGTAACTCATAATATAATACAGGGAGCTGGGATCCTCACAGGACTGGATATGTCAGCTTTGACACAGTAACTCATAATATAATACAGGGAGCTGGGATCCTCACAGGACTGGATATGTCAGCACTGACACAGTAACTCATAATATAATACAGGGAGCTGGGATCCTCACAGGACTGGATATGTCAGCTTTGACACAGTAACTCATAATATAATACAGGGGAGCTGGGATCCTCACAGGACTGGATATGTCAGCACTGACACAGTAACTCATAATATAATACAGGGGAGCTGGGATCCTCACAGGACTGGATATGTCAGCACTGACACAGTAACTCATAATATAATACAGGGGAGCTGGGATCCTCACAGGACTGGATATGTCAGCACTGACACAGTAACTCATAATATAATACAGGGGAGCTGGGATCCTCACAGGACTGGATATGTCAGCACTGACACAGTAACTCATAATATAATACAGGGGAGCTGGGATCCTCACAGGACTGGATATGTCAGCACTGACACAGTAACTCATAATATAATACAGGGGAGCTGGGATCCTCGCAGGACTGGATATGTCAGCACTGACACAGTAACTCATAATATAATACAGGGGAGCTGGGATCCTCACAGGGACTGGATATGTCAGCACTGACACAGTAACTCATAATATATACAGGGAGCTGGGATCCTCACAGGACTGGATATGTCAGCACTGACACAGTAACTCATAATATAATACAGGGGAGCTGGGATACTCACAGGACTGGATATGTCCTTTTGACACAGTAACTCATAATATAATACAGGGGAGCTGGGATCCTCACAGGACTGGATATGTCAGCACTGACACAGTAACTCATAATATATACAGGGGAGCTGGGATCCTCGCAGGACTGGATATGTCAGCACTGACACAGTAACTCATAATATAATACAGGGGAGCTGGGATCCTCACAGGACTGGATATGTCAGCACTGACACAGTAACTCATAATATAATACAGGGGAGCTGGGATCCTCACAGGACTGGATATGTCAGCACTGACACAGTAACTCATAATATAATACAGGAGCTGGGATCCTCACAGGACTGGATATGTCAGCACTGACACAGTAACTCATAATATAATACAGGGGAGCTGGGATCCTCACAGGACTGGATATGTCAGCACTGAGCCACAGTAACTCATAATATAATACAGGGGAGCTGGGATCCTCGCAGGACTGGATATGTCAGCACTGACACAGTAACTCATAATATAATACAGGGGAGCTGGGATCCTCGCAGGACTGGATATGTCAGCACTGACACAGTAACTCATAATATAATACAGGGGAGCTGGGATCCTCGCAGGACTGGATATGTCAGCACTGACACAGTAACTCATAATATAATACAGGGGAGCTGGGATCCTCACAGGACTGGATATGTCAGCACTGACACAGTAACTCATAATATAATACGGGGGGGGCTGGGATCCTCACAGGACTGGATATGTCCAGCACTGACACAGTAACTCATAATATAATACAGGGGAGCTGGGATCTCAGAGGACTGGATATGTCAGCACTGACACAGTAACTCATAATATAATACAGGGGAGCTGGGATCCTCACAGGACTGGATATGTCCTTTTGACACAGTAACTCATAATATAATACAGGGAGCTGGGATCCTCACAGGACTGGATATGTCAGCACTGACACAGTAACTCATAATATAACACAGGGGAGCTGGGATACTCACAGGACTGGATATGTCAGCACTGACACAGTAACTCATAATATAATACAGGGAGCTGGGATCCTCACAGGACTGGATATGTCAGCACTGACACAGTAACTCATAATATAATACAGGGGAGCTGGGATCCTCCTTAGGACTGGATATGTCAGCACTGACACAGTAACTCATAATATAATACAGGGGAGCTGGGATCCTCACAGGACTGGATATGTCAGCACTGACACAGTAACTCATAATATAATACAGGGGAGCTGGGATCCTCACAGGACTGGAATAATACAGGGGAGCTGGGATCCTCACAGGACTGGATATGTCAGCACTGACACAGTAACTCATAATATAATACAGGGGAGCTGGGATCCTCTTGGGACTGGATATGTCAGCACTGACACAGTAACTCATAATATAATACAGGGGAGCTGGGATCCTCACAGGACTGGATATGTCAGCACTGACACAGTAACTCATAATATAATACAGGGAGCTGGGATCCTCACAGGACTGGATATGTCAGCACTGACACAGTAACTTATAATATAATACAGGGGAGCTGGGATCCTCACAGGACTGGATATGTCAGCACTGACACAGTAACTCATAATATAATACAGGGGAGCTGGGATCCTCACAGGACTGGATATGTCAGCACTGACACAGTAACTCATAATATAATACAGGGAGCTGGGATCCTCACAGGACTGGATATGTCAGCACTGACACAGTAACTCATAATATAATACAGGGGAGCTGGGATCCTCACAGGACTGATATGTCAGCACTGACACAGTAACTCATAATATAATACAGGGAGCTGGGATCCTCACAGGACTGGATATGTCAGCACTGACACAGTAACTCATAATATAATACAGGGGAGCTGGGATCCTCACAGGACTGGATATGTCGCACTGACACAGTAACTCATAATATAATACAGGGGAGCTGGGATCCTCACAGGACTGGATATGTCAGCACTGACACAGTAACTCATAATATAATACAGGGGAGCTGGGATCCTCACAGGACTGGATATGTCAGCACTGACACAGTAACTCATAATATAATACAGGGGAGCTGGGATCCTCACAGGACTGGATATGTCAGCACTGACACAGTAACTCATAATATAATACAGGGGAGCTGGGATCCTCACAGGACTGGATATGTCAGCACTGACACAGTAACTCATAATATAATAATACAGGGGCTGGGATCCTCACAGGACTGGATATGTCAGCACTGACACAGTAACTCATAATAATACTGGGGGGAGCTGGGATCCTCACAGGACTGGATATGTCAGCACTGACACAGTAACTCATAATATAATACAGGGGAGCTGGGATCCTCCCAGGACTGGATATGTTAGCACTGACACAGTAACTCATAATATAATACAGGGGAGCTGGGATCCTCACAGGACTGGATATGTCAGCACTGACACAGTAACTCATAATATAATACAGGGGAGCTGGGATCCTCACAGGACTGGATATGTCAGCACTGACACAGTAACTCATAATATAATACAGGGAGCTGGGATCCGCACAGGACTGGATATGTCAGCACTGACACAGTAACTCATAATATAATACAGGGAGCTGGGATCCTCACAGGACTGGATATGTCAGCACTGACACAGTAACTCATAATATAATACAGGGGAGCTGGGATCACCAGGACTGGATATGTCAGCACTGACACAGTAACTCATAATATAATACAGGGAGCTGGGATCCTCACAGGACTGGATATGTCAGCACTGACACAGTAACTCATAATATAATACAGGGGAGCTGGGATCCTCACAGGACTGGATATGTCAGCACTGACACAGTAACTCATAATATAATACAGGGGAGCTGGGATCCTCACAGGACTGGATATGTCAGCACTGACACAGTAACTCATAATATAATACAGGGGAGCTGGGATCCTCACAGGGTTGGATATGTCAGCACTGACACAGTAACTCATAATATAATACGGGGGAGGGATCCTCGCGGGACTGGATATGTCAGCACTGACACAGTAACTCATAATATAATACAGGGGAGCTGGGATCCACACAGGACTGGATATGTCAGCACTGACACAGTAACTCATAATATAATACAGGGGAGCTGGGATCCTCACAGGACTGGATATGTCAGCACTGACACAGTAACTCATAATATAATACAGGGGAGCTGGGATCCTCACAGGACTGGATATGTCAGCACTGACACAGTAACTCATAATATAATACAGGGCTGGGATCCTCACAGGACTGGATATGTCAGCACTGACACAGTAACTCATAATATAATACAGGGAGCTGGGATCCTCACAGGACTGGATATGTCAGCACTGACACAGTAACTCATAATATAATAGGGGAGCTGGGATCCTCACAGGACTGGATATGTCAGCACTGACACAGTAACTCATAATATAATACAGGGGAGCTGGGATCCTCACAGGACTGGATATGTCAGCACTGACACAGTAACTCATAATATAATACAGGGGAGCTGGGATCCTCACAGGGACTGGATATGTCAGCACTGACACAGTAACTCATAATATAATACAGGGGAGCTGGGATACTCACAGGACTGGATATGTCAGCACTGACACAGTAACTCATAATATAATACAGGGGAGCTGGGATCCTCACAGGACTGGATATGTCAGCACTGACACAGTAACTCATAATATAATACAGGGGAGCTGGGATCCTCACAGGACTGGATATGTCAGCACTGACACAGTAACTCATAATATAATACAGGGGAGCTGGGATCCTCACACAGGACTGGATATGTCAGCACTGACACAGTAACTCATAATATAATACAGGCGACTGGGATCCGCAGGACTGGATATGTCAGCACTGACACAGTAACTCATAATATAATACAGGGGAGCTGGGATCCGCTTTGGGACTGGATATGTCAGCACTGACACAGTAACTCATAATATAATACAGGGGAGCTGGGATCCTCACAGGACTGGATATGTCAGCACTGACACAGTAACTCATAATATAATACAGGGGAGCTGGGATCCTCACAGGACTGGATATGTCCTTTTTGACACAGTAACTCATAATATAATACAGGGGAGCTGGGATCCTCACAGGACTGGATATGTCAGCACTGACACAGTAACTCATAATATAATACAGGGGAGCTGGGATCCTCACAGGACTGGATATGTCAGCACTGACACAGTAACTCATAATATAATACAGGGGAGCTGGGATCCTCACAGGACTGGATATGTCAGCACTGACACAGTAACTCATAATATAATACAGGGGAGCTGGGATACTCACAGGACTGGATATGTCAGCACTGACACAGTAACTCATAATATAATACAGGGGGGCTGGGATCCTCACAGGACTGGATATGTCAGCACTGACACAGTAACTCATAATATAATACAGGGGAGCTGGGATCCTCACAGGACTGGATATGTCAGCACTGACACAGTAACTCATAATATAATACAGGGAGCTGGGATCCTCACAGGACTGGATATCTCAGCACTGACACAGTAGTTCAGTCTATAATGAAGACATATCACAAGGAGCAACCTGACTGGTGTGTGTCTATCTGTGTGTGTCTCACTGTCTCTATTCCCCGACAGTCTATCTGTGTGTGTCTCACTGTCTCTATTCCTGACAGTCTATCTGTGTGTGTCTCACTGTCTCTATTCCCTGACAGTCTATCTGTGTGTGTCTCACTGTCTCTATTCCCTCACAGTCTATCTGTGTGTGTCTCACTGTCTCTATTCCCTGACAGTCTATCTGTGTGTGTCTCACTGTCTCTATTCCCTGACAGGGTCTATCTGTGTGTGTCTCACTGTCTCTATTCCCTGACAGTCTATCTGTGTGTGTCTCACTGTCTCTATTCCCTGACAGTCTATCTGTGTGTGTCTCACTGTCTCTATTCCCTCACAGTCTATCTGTGTGTCTCACTGTCTCTGTTCCCTGACAGTCTATCTGTGTGTGTCTCACTGTCTCTATTCCCCGACAGTCTATCTGTGTGTGTCTCACTGTCTCTATTCCCTGACCGTCTCATCTGTGTGTGTCTATACTGTCTTTGTTCCCGACAGTCTATCTGTAAAAGTCTCACTGTCTCTTTTCCCTGACAGTCTATCTGTGTGTGTCTCACTGTCTCTGTTCCCTGACAGTCTATCTGTGTGTCTCCACTGTCTGTTCCCTGACAGTCTATCTGTGTGTCTCACTGTCTCTATTCCCTGACAGCTCTGGGACCCAGCCCTCAATCTCTATGGACTCTACACAAGGAGAGCAGACCCGGCTGGTGTGCAGATCAGAGGGGTGGAGCCCTGAACCTGAAGTGATCTGGAGAGACAGGGATGGAAACGATGTGACATCACTGTCCAGCACAACAGTGCAGAGGGACAGTCAGGGGCTCTTCAGTGTCAGCAGCTACATCAAAATCAAACAGCAGTCCAACGTGTTCTCCTGTCTGGTTAGAAGTAAAACACCCAAACCAGACTGGGAATCCAAACTCCACATATCCAGTGAGTATCACATGTTTGTGGATTGAGCCTGACTGACACTGACCATAGATTACAGTCATCATGATGGGGCATCAACATCTGAATCAAACACATGAACTAGTGGACCAGTCAACATCTGAATCAAACACATGAACAAGTGGACCAGTCAATATCTGAATCAAACACATAAACTAGTGGACCAGTCAAAATCTGAATCAAACACATGAACTAGTGGACCAGTCAATATCTGAATCAAACACATTTGTTGGTGGGGGTGGGGGTTAATGGGCAGTCCTCCATTTTGACTCTCTGGGGTGTTGGGAGGGGTGTGTGGAATGCTCACTATGAGGGGTGTGGCTCAGTGTTGGGAGGGGTGTGTGGAATGCTCACTATGAGGGGTGTGGCTCAGTGTTGGGAGGGGGTGTGGTTCAGTGTTGGGAGGGGTGTGGAATGCTCACTATGAGGGGTGTGGTCAGAAGTGTTGGGAGGGTGTGTGGAATGCTCACTATGAGGGGTGTGGCTCAGTGTTGGAGGGAGGTGTGGAATGCTCACTATGAGGGAGTCTGGTTCAGTGTTGGGAGGGTGTGTTGAATACTCACTATGAGGGGGTGTGGTCAGTGTTGAGGAGGGTGGTTCAGTGTTGGGAGGGTGTGTAATGCTCACTATGAGTGTGGCTCAGTGTTGGGAGGGGGTGTGAGGAATGCTCACTGCTATGAGGGGGTGTGGCTCAGTGTTGGGAGGGGTGTGTGGAATGCTCACTATGAGGGTGGTCAGTGTTGGGAGGGTGTGGAATGCTCACTATGAGGGGTGTGGCTCAGTGTTGGGAGGGTGTGTGGAATGCTCACTATGAGGGGGGTGTGGCTCAGTGTTGGGAGGTGTGGAATGCTCACTATGAGGGGTGTGGTTCAGTGTTGGGAGGGGTGTGGAATGCTCACAATGAGGAGTGTGGCTCAGTGTTGGGAGGTGTGTTGAATACTCACTATGAGGGGTGTGGTCAGTGTTGGGAGGTGTGTGGAATGCTCACTATGGGGGGTGTGGCTCAGTGTTGGGAGGTGTGTGGAATGCTCACAATGAGGAGTTGTGGTCAGTGTTGGGAGGGGTGTGTTGAATGCTCACTATGGGGGGGTGTGGCTCAGTGTTTGGGGTGTGGGGGGAATGCTCACTATGAGGGGTGTGGTTCAGTGTTGGGAGGGGTGTGTGGAATACTCACTATGAGGGGTGTGGTCAGTGTTGGGAGGGGTGTGTGGAGATGCTCACTATGAGGGGTGTGGTCAGTGTTGGGAGGGGTGTGGAATGCTCACTATGAGGGGGGTGTGGTCAGTGTTGGGGTGTGTAGAATGCTCACTATGAGGGGTGTGGTCAGTGTTAGGAGGGGTGGTGGAATGCTCACTATGAGGTGTGGTCAGTGTTGGGGGGTGTGTAGAATGCTCACTATGAGGGGGTGCTCAGTGTTGGGAGGGGTGTGGAATGCTCACTATGAGGGGTGTGGTTCAGTGTTGGGGGGGTGTGTGGAATGCTCACTATGAGGGGTGTGGTCAGTGTTGGGAGGGGTGTGTGGAATGCTCACTATATGAGGGTGTGGTTCAGTGTTGGGAGGGGTGTGTGGAATGCTCACTACTGGGGGGTGTGGCTCAGTGTTGGGAGGTGTGTGGAATGCACCACTATGAGGGGTGTGGTTCAGTGTTGGGAGGGTCTGTGGAATGCTCACTATGAGGGGGTGGTTCAGTGTTGGGAGGGGTGTGTAGAATGCTCACTATGAGGGGTGTGGCTCAGTGTTGGGAGGGGTGTGCTGGAATGCTCACTATGAGGGGGGTGTGCCTCAGTGTTGGGAGGGTGTGTGGAATGTTCACTATGAGGGGTGGCTCAGTGTTGGGAGGGGGTGTGGAATGCTCACTATGAGGGGTGTGGCTCAGTGTTGGGGAGGGTGTGTGGAATGCTCACTATGAGGGTGTGGTCAGTGTTGGGAGGGTGTGTGGAATGCTCACTATGAGGGGTGTAGCTCAGTGTTGGGAGGTGTGGAATGCTCACTATGAGGGGTGTGTGGTCAGTGTTGGGAGGTGTGTGGAATGCTCACTATGAGGGGTGTGGCTCAGTGTTGGGAGGGGTGTGTGGAATGCTCACTATAAGGGGTGTGGCTCAGTGTTGGGAGGGGCATGTGTGGAATGCTCACTATGAGGGGTGTGGCTCCAGTGTTGGGAGGGGTGTGGAATGCTTACTATGAGGGGTGTGGCTCAGTGTTGGGAGGGTGTGTGGAATACTCACTATGAGGGGTGTGGTCAGTGTTGGGAGGGGTGGTGTGGAATGCTCACTATGAGGGGTGTGGCTCAGTGTTGGGAGGGTGTGTGGAATGCTCACTATAAGGGGTGTGGCTCCAGTGTTGGGAGGTGTGTGGAATGCCTCACTATGAGGGGTGTGGTCAGTGTTGGGGGGGGGTGTGTGGAATGCTCACTATGGGGGTGTGTTCAGTGTTGGGAGGGGTATGTGGAATGCTCACTATGAGGGTGTGGCTCAGTGTTGGGAGGGTGTGTGGGAATGCTCACTATGAGGGGGTGTGGCTCAGTGTTGGGAGGGGTTCTGTGGAATGCTCACTCACTGAGGGGGGTCGTCAGTGTTGGGAGGGGTGTGAATGCTTTCACTATGAGGGTGTGGTCAGTGTTGGGGGGTGTGTGTAATGCTCACTATGAGGGGTGTGGTTCAGTGTTGGGAGGTGTGTGGAATGCTCACTATGAGGGTGTCGTCAGTGTTGGGAGGGAATTGTGTGGGAATGCTCACTATGAGGGGTGTCGTCAGTGTTGGGAGGGTGTGTGGAATGCTCACTATGAGGGGTGTGGCTCAGTGTTGGGATGGGTGTGTGGAATGCTCACTATGAGGGTGTGATCAGTGTTGGGGGGGGGTGTGTGGAATGCTCACTATGAGGGGGTGTGGCTCAGTGTTGGGAGAGGTGTGTGGAATGCTCACTATGAGGGGTGTGGCTCAGTGTTGGGAGGTGTGTGGAATGCTCACTATGAGGGGTGGTCAGTGTTGGGAGGGTGTGTGGAATGCTCACTATGAGGGGTGGTCAGTGTTGGGAGGGTGTGTGGAATACTCACTATGAGGGGTGTGGTCAGTGTTGGGAGGTGTGTGGGGAATACTCACTATGAGGGGGTGTGGTTCAGTGTTGGGAGGGGTGTGTGGAATGCTCACTATGAGGGGCCTTGTGGTCAGTGTTGGGAGGGGTGTGTGGAATGCTCACTATGAGGGGTGTGGTCAGTGTTGGGAGGGGTGTGTGTGTTCCAGTGTGTTGAGCTGCTGTGTTGTTTTCCAGGTGATTTTTTCCCAGGAGTCATTGGATGGATGGATGCTTTCTTCTTGACTTTAGCTCTCAGTATTGGAGCCATTCCTCTGCTGGTGATCCACTGGAGAAGAATGGATGGTATGAACTTTTTATCATTATCATGAGGCATTTCATATAGCTCTGTGCATTTTAAACATGTCAAACAGGTTTACAATAATATGGACTGTTCTGTTTTCTTCTAGCCATGGAGAGACAGTTTGAGCCTATGGGTAAAAAGTAAAGCACTTAATGAAGAGATGCTGAAAACCCATTCCAGGTTTCTGCAGCAGTATCTTAAACTACCACACCCATAAATAAAGACATCCCTGGACCGAAATCCAGCTCATTAGAAATGATTATAAATAATAATAAATATAATTGTTTTATACATTGCAATTGTTATTTTATTGTTT
>JAHFZB010001054.1:7468-12468 GCA_036884735.1 Huso huso
CCACCACCACCAAAAAAAAATAAAAAAAAAAAAAATTATTCAAAGTAATAGCGCCAGCCCTGCCCTGCTCTGCACAGGACCAATCAAGTTCACGCCACCACCACGTAAAAAAAAAAAAAAAAAAAAAAATTATTCAAGTAATAGCGCCAGCCCTGCCCTGCTCTGCACAGGACCAATCAAGTTCACGCCACCACCACGTAAAAAAAAAAAAAAAAAAAAAAATATTCAAGTAATAGCACCAGCCCTGCCCTGCTCTGCCCTGCTCTGCACAGGACCAATCAAGTTCACGCCACCACCACGAAAAAAAAAAAAAAAAAAAAAAAATAAAAAAAATATTCAAGTAATAGCGCCAGCCCTGCCCTGCTCTGCCCTGCTCTGTACAGGACCAATCAAGTTCACGCCACCACCACGTAAAAAAAAAAAAAAAAAAAAAAAAAATTATTCAAGTAATAGCGCCAGCCCTGCCCTGCTCTGCCCTGCTCTGCACAGGACCAATCAAGTTTCACCACCACCACGTAAAAAAAAAAAAAAAAAAAAAAAAATTATTCAAGTAATAGCGCCAGCCCTGCCCTGCTCTGCCCTGCTCTGCACAGGACCAGGGTGTAATCTACACAACGAGACCGTTCCTGGGTTGTAATTCCACACCTGCACTAAATGGCACGAGTTATTGTGCGAGTTTTTTAACGTTTTGTTTTTTTTGGTGAAAACGCCTATACGTTTCAATGGGAATCACATTAAAATTAATATTTCAATAACCCCTGGTGCTACCACCTCATACAAGGTATCGTTGGATAGGTATGATTGCAAGCTGCAAAACAACATCGAGTTTTATTCGACTGCTACACTAAATAACGACCTTAAATATGTTTCGTTTACATTTGGCGAAAAAACGGCCCGTTCGTGTCGATGTTTTTTTTTTTTTTTTTTTTTTTTTAATTGTATTTCAATAACCACAGGTGGTATCAATTGAATCAAGGTATGCCTGGAAAGGTATTACTGCAAGCTACAAAACAAGACCTTTAGCACGGAAACGAGGTGTGACCTAACCCCTAACTAACCCTAACCCTAACCCTAACCCCTAACCCTAACCCTAACCCTAACCCTAACCCTAACCCTAACCTAACCCTAACCCTAACCCTAACCCCTAACCCTAACCCCAACCCCTAACCCCTAACCCTAACCCTAAACCCTAAACCCTAAACCCTAACCCCTAACCCCTAACCCCCCTAACTCTAAACCCTAACCCTAACCCCTAGCCCTATATCGTATAGAGGTTTATTAGTTTTAGTATTAGTAGTAGTAGTAGTATCAGTAGTATTAGTTTTTCATGTTTTTGAATATCTGATCTTTTTGTAAAGAAAAAAGGTTTAATTTTTAATGTAAGTACAGTGTTTCTGCTCTGAAAATGTAGGTAAAATTAATTTGTATCCGTCTGTGTGTCATTTTGTACTGAAAGCATTTTTAAATTCAGTGGTTGTATGTTGTCCGAAGTCTCTGTGGTTTTTAGTGTTTAACAAGTTTTTTCTTGCATTTTTTTATATCTTTACATTTGTTGCAATAAAACAACAGGTTTTATTTTACAAAAAAACTTTCAATTTTGTGTTATTTGAAACAATAATTTGACCTGTTCAAAATAAAGAAAATGTGTTGTGAAAGATTTACAAAAAAAAGATTTACATAGCTTTTCATTTGTGGTTATTTCAATAACACAAGTTAAATCTCAGTTTTTTTGCCAAAATTCCAAGGAATCTCCAAAAGCGTTCTTTAATTATTCTGGGGTCTAAAGGGTTCAAATATATTTTTAAAAATAAAGTAATATGTATTTCTTAAAAGGCTGAAGGGCTCATAGGTCAATGGTCATGGGTCAAAGGTCAAGAGTCAAGAGTCAGTGGTCAAGGGTGGTCTATGTCCAATGGGGAGGGGCGCAGAGGGTGAAGAGGGGCAAAGACGAGCCACGCGCGCCAAAAAGGCCGGCGCCGACCTTCTTCTCCTGCTCCCCATTCCTCCCTCGGTGCTCTGCCTCTCTATCTCCTCCTTTATCAACCTACACCCCCTTCTCAGCACTGTTACTCACATTCATCTCAGCCACTTCTTTCACACCAAACCCAATCACTAGCTCAAGCCATACAGCTCCTGCTGTATAATATATAGAGTTCCATAGTTATTTATAACTCATATAACTAGTCAAAATCTTATTTGTGGTTGGTTTTTATTTTCTTTGTTAAAATGATTAAAACTATTATATTGTCACCAAAGTGGTCATTGAGGATTATATGGTTAATGTTTTATACAATTTTAATTCTTTAAAATAAAATATATATCTATATAGATATATTACTCATAGCTTTTGAGTTAACTCTCACAAATCAGTAATTTTACAGTTTAGGGTAATTGGGATATATGCTAATTACACAATTCCAAGGGCTATTTATAATTCGTATAACTAGCTAATATTCAACTTAGGGTTACTTCTCATTAATTAACATATATTAAAATAAGTTAAAATATTATATTGTTTGGGGATTATATGTTCAATGTTTTATACAATTCTAATTATTAAAAAATACATATAATTTAAATATAAGTACCTTTCCAGTTAAGTAGCACAAATCAGTACCTATTGAATTACGGGTAATATGGAAATATACGGGATATGGACTAACCCATTGAATTAGTCTGCCGTAAACACCACAATTAACCACCAGGGGGAGATGTTCTGAAACTACATGCAATCTTGTATTCCGCCAATTGGTTTCTCTTCATTAAGTTATATATCTATATTAAAATGAGTAAAAATATTACATTGTCACCAAAATGGTAATTGGGGATTATATGGTTCATGTTTTATACATTTTAACATTATATATATATTATATATATATATATATATATATATATATATATATATATATATATATATAATTAGCTTTTGAGTTAACTCACACAAATCAATTAAGGCTGATTGGGATGTATACAAATTACAAAATTACAAGAGCTATTTATAATTCATCTAACTAGCTAAAAGTCAGCTTAGGGTTTATCTTCACTAGTTCACATGTATTAATGCTCATCCCCTCACTGTGTTTGTGTTCTTGTCTCTTGACAGGGCTGTGAGGATGAGGTCGCCACAGTCTGGTCTCTGAGAAGCTCCACATACCTGTCAATCAACAGAGACTCCTCTATAAAAGCACACACACACAGTGTACTCCACACACACACACAGACACAGTGAACTCACACACACACACACACACACACACACACAGTGAACACACACACACACACACACACACAAAGACAGACAGACAGACAGACACACACACACACACTGTTTGTGATGTTTAGACTCTTATTTTATTGTCACATTTTGAAATCCAGGGTTTCTATCACAGGTACAATCACATTGCATTGACTCTTAACACTTGTACACTTCCTTCACTCCACCAGCAGGGGGGGGCTGGGTCAGGGTTCAATAGCACAGAGCCGTGCTCACTAACCAGGCCCGCGGGTTCCAGGCACACTGACACGGGTGCGAGGATTCCCTTTCCAGTGGGTGAGACGATACAGATTTGAGATTTCATCGTGAGAGGAACGGCTGTCTGCTCCTCGGGAGTCCGATTCAGAATGACCCCTGACCCCTGACCCCCCCATCCCTTCCGAACTTCACTCCCTAAAAAAAAAAAAAAAACGCAACACAACAATATATATATCAATCAAAATAAAACAACCGCATAGTTATAACAGTTAAAAATACTCTACCATCTCACACACTCTTAACAGAACACACACACACACACACACAGATATTTATATTTATACCAGAACTGAGCCAGTTTGAGGGTTGCAGAAACGTCCTGTTAGTGATTAGTGTCTGAGAGAGAGAGAGACAGAGAAGAGAGGACACTGTACTGGGAGCCCCCTGTTCTATACTGGAATGCGGGGCGCTGGACTGGTGTACTGGGAGCCCCCTGTTCTATACTGGAATGCGGGCGCTAGATGCGGGGTGACTGGTGTACTGGGAGCCCCCTGTTCTATGGACTGGTGTACTGGGAGCCCCCTGTTCTATACTGGAATGCGGGGCGCTGGACTGGTGTACTGGGAGCCCCCTGTTCTATACTGGAATGCGGGGCGCTGGACTGGTGTACTGGGAGCCCCCTGTTCTATACTGGAATGTGGGGTGCTGGACTGGTGTACTGGGAGCCCCTGTTGTTCTATACTGGAATGCTGGGCGCTGGACTGGTGTACTGGGAGCCCCCCCTGTTCTATACTGGAATATACTGGGGGCGCTGGACTGGTGTACTGGGAGCCCCTGTTCTATACTGGAATGCGGGCGCTGGACTGGTGTACTGGGAGCCCCTGTTCTATACTGGAATGCTGGGGGCGCTGGACTGGTGTGGACTGGGAGCCCCTGTTCTATACTGGAATGCGGGGCGCTGGACTGGTGTACTGGGAGCCCCCTGTTCTATACTGGAATGCGGGGCGCTGGACTGTGTACTGGGAGCCCCTGTTCTATACTGGAATATCTCAGACAGATGGAACTGGGAGCCCCTGTTCTATACTGGAATCGGCGTCAAAACAGTGGACTGGTGTACTGGGAGCCCCTGTTCTATACTGGAATGGGGGGTCCGGGAGCCCCTGTTCATTACTGGCACTGGACCCCCTGTTTCTGGACTGGTTTCATTATTTAGCCCCTCAGACAGATGGAATGAAAGATGGGCGTCAAAACACACACCGGTTTCGTGTAATATCACAGGTGCGATCAAAACACGCGGACACGCTTCGTCACAACACTCACACAATGGGACACGCTTACAACACTGGCAAGCGGCAGGATTGATACAGACAGACGGTTTCATCGTTTCCATTCTTATCATTATTACTATTAATATGAGTGAGTGATTAAACAGACAGGCATGCAGGTCAGAGATCCTGACGCGAGAGCAATCCCTTCAGCACTGTCTAGAACCGCTGCAGAACCTCCCTCCCCACCAGCGCCCTCT
>JAHFZB010001056.1:0-17000 GCA_036884735.1 Huso huso
TGCCAATGTGTTCCACTACAGTCCTCCGCTCTACCAGCTGAGCTATAAAGGAAGGATGGGAGGGTGGCTCTTTGAGGACAATACATTCCAGCAAAAGGCTGGCAAGCTCAGCTGACTGCAGCAGTCAATAGCTGCCACCACTTTTTTCTTCTTGTTGCCGAGTGTTTAACAGTGCTTCCAGAACACAGGGGCCAGTGGCACAATGGATAGTATGACTACACATCAGAAGATTGTAGGTTTGACTCCTGCCTGGAGACTGTTGTTGTATGATTGTTTTCCCTCAGCTTTGGAAATTTGTAGGACAGGGTTGATAAATGGCGACCTGAGGTGTCTCTGCCTCCTTAGTTGCAGTAGGTTGTCAGTCTCATAATCTGAAGGTCCTGAGTTCGATCCTCAGAGGGGCAGCTTTGTGTGTTTTTTTTAATAGACTATTTTACAGCTGTTGGAATGAAATCTTTGTTCCCAAGTAAGACCAGATTGAACATTTTGAACCATTTATTAAAGAAAGAGCATCCATTGGAGAATGCAGGTATCGATTACCAGTAAAACCATTTGAGCTAATTCCCCACATTTGACAACGTATGACACGTGGCTGCCCAGAGCTAGGTGAAAATGATTAACTTATTTTTATTTGATGATGATGATGATGATGATGTTGTTGTTGTTGTTGTTGTTTTCAGACAGTTGTTGCCTTAGGTTTCATTCCTTCTTTTTTATCCTCATTACCAGTAAAACCATTTGAGCTAATTCCCCACACTTGACAACGTATGACACGTGGCTGCCCAGAGCTAGGTGAAAATGATTAACTTATTTTTATTTGATGATGATGATGATGATGTTGTTGTTGTTGTTGTTGTTTCAGACAGTTGTTGCCTTAGGTTTCATTCCTTCTTTTTATCCTCATTACCAGTAAAACCATTTGAGCTAATTCCCCACACTTGACAAAGGTTGATGACTTTTGAGGACGTGGCTGCCCAGAGCTAGGTGAAAATGATTAACTTATTTTTTATGATGGATGATGATGATGATGATGTTTTGTTGTTGTTTCAGACAGTTGTTGCCTTAGGTTTCATTCCTTCTTTTTATCCTCATTACCAGTAAAACCATTTTTATGCTAATTTGTTGTTGTTGTTGTTGTTTCAGACATTTTGTTGTTGCCTTAGGTTTCATTCCTTCTTTTTATCCTCATTACCAGTAAAACCATTTGAGCTAATTCCCCACATTTGACAACGTATGACACGTGGCTGCCCAGAGCTAGGTGAAAATGATTAACTTATTTTTATTTTTGATGATGATGATGTTGATGATGTTGTTGTTGTTGTTGTTGTTGTTTCAGACAGTTGTTGCCTTAGGTTTCATTCCTTCTTTTTTATCCTCATTACCAGTAAAACCATTTGAGCTAATTCCCCACACTTGACAACGTATGACACGTGGCTGCCCAGAGCTAGGTGAAAAAATGATTAACTTATTTTTATTTGATGATGATGATGATGATGATGTTGTTGTTGTTGTTGTTGTTGTTTCAGACAGTTGTTGCCTTAGGTTTCATTCCTTCTTTTTATCCTCATTACCAGTAAAACCAGGTAGGAGAAAAAAAAAAAAAAGTATTGTCCTTCGAGCCGGAATTGAACCAGCGACCTAAGGATGCCAATGTGTTCCACTACAGTCCTTCTACCAGCTGAGCTATGAAGGAAGGATGGGAGGGTGGCTCTTTGAGGACAATACACAATTCAGCAAAAGGCTGGCAAGCTCAGTTTGACTGCAGCAGTCAATAGCTGCCACCACTGTTTTTCTTCTTGTTTTTCGTTAACAGTGCTTCCAGAACAGGGGGGCCAGTGGCACAATGGATAGTATGATTTGATCAGAAGATTGTAGGTTTGACTCCTGCCTGGCTCGCGACTGTTGAGCTAGGTGCGTGTTTTCCCTCAGCTTTGGAAATTTTAGGACATTTGATAAATGATGATGAGGTGATGCCTCCTTAGCGCAGTAGGTAGCGTCAGTCTCATAATTGAAGGTCCTGAGTTCGATCCTCAGAGGGGCAGCTTCTGTGTGTTTTTTTTTTAGACTATTTTACAGCTGTTGGAATGAAATCTTTGTTCCCAAGTAAGACCAGATTGAACATTTTGAACCATTTATTAAGAAAGAGCATCCATTGGAGAATGTTATTCCTCATTACCAGTAAAACCATTTGAGCTAATTCCCCACATTTGACAACGTATGACACGTGGCTGCCCAGAGCTAGGTGAAAATGATTAACTTATTTTTTATTTGATGATGATGATGATGATGATGTTGTTGTTGTTGTTGTTGTTGTTTCAGACAGTTGTTGCCTTAGGTTTCATTCCTTCTTTTTATCCTCATTACCAGTAAAACCATTTGAGCTAATTCCCCACACTTGACAACGTATGACACGTGGCTGCCCAGAGCTAGGTGAAAATGATTAACTTATTTTTATTTGATGATGATGATGATGATGATGATGTTGTTGTTGTTGTTGTTGTTGTTTCAGACAGTTGTTGCCTTAGGTTTCATTCCTTCTTTTTATCCTCATTACCAGTAAAACCATTTGAGCTAATTCCCCACACTTGACAACGTATGACACGTGGCTGCCCAGAGCTAGGTGAAAATGATTAACTTATTTTTTATTTGATGATGATGATGATGATGATGTTGTTGTTGTTGTTGTTGTTTTTCAGACAGTTGTTGCCTTAGGTTTCATTCCTTCTTTTTTTATCCTCATTACCAGTTTATTGTCCTCGGAATTTAAGGATGCCAATGTGTTAAACAGTCCATTACCAGCTGAGCTATAAGGAAGGATGGGAGGGTGGCTCTTTGAGGACAATACACAATTCAGCAAAAGGCTGGCAAGCTCAGCTGACTGCAGCAGTCAATAGCTGCCACCACTGTTTTTCTTCTTGTTGCCGAGAGCTTAACAGTGCTTCCAGAACACAGGGGCCAGTGGCACAATGGATAGTATGACTACACATCAGAAGATTGTAGGTTTGACTCCTGCCTGGCTCGCGACTGTTGTTGTATGCGTGTTTTCCCTCAGCTTTGGAAATTTGTAGGACAGGGTTGATAAATGGCGACCGAGGAGTTCTCTCCCTCCTTAGCGCAGTAGGTATCAGTCTCATAATCTGAAGGTCCTGAGTTCGATCCTCAGAGGGGGCAGCTTCTGTGTGTTTTTTTTAATAGACTATTTTACAGCTGTTGGAATGAAATCTTTGTTCCCAAGTAAGACCAGATTGAACATTTTCGAACCATTTATTAAAGAAAGAGCATCCATTGGAGAATTTGACTTCTCAAGATGACCATTTGAGCTAATTCCCCACATTTGACAACGATGACACGTGGCTGCCCAGAGCTAGGTGAAAATGATTAACTTATTTTTATTTGATGATGATGATGATGATGTTGTTGTTGTTGTTGTTGTTGTTTCAGACAGTTGTTGCCTTAGGTTTCATTCCTTCTTTTTATCCTCATTACCAGTAAAACCATTTGAGCTAATTCCCCACACTTGACAACGCATTATGACACGTGGCTGCCCAGAGCTAGGTGAAAATGATTAACTTATTTTATTTTTGATGATGATGATGATGATGTTGTTGTTGTTGTTGTTGTTTCAGACAGTTGTTGCCTTAGGTTTCATTCCTTCTTTTTTATCCTCATTACCAGTAAAACCATTTGAGCTAATTCCCCACAAAACAACGTATGACACGTGGCTGCCCAGAGCTAGGTGAAAATGATTAACTTATTTTTTTTTGATGATGATGATGATGATGTTGTTGTTGTTGTTGTTGTTTCAGACAGTTGTTGCCTTAGGTTTCATTCCTTCTTTTTATCCTCATTACCAGTAAAACCAGGTAGGAAAAAAAAAAAAAAAGTATTGTTGAGCGGAATTGAACCAGCGACCTAAGGATGCCAATGTGTTCCACTACAGTCCTCCGCTCTACCAGCTGAGCTATCGAAGGAAGGATGGGAGGGTGGCTCTTTGAGGACAATACACAATTCAGCAAAAGGCTGGCAAGTCAGCTGACTGCAGCAGTCAATAGCTGCCACCACTGTTTTTCTTTGTTGCCGAGTGTGCGTTAACAGTGCTTCCAGAACACAGGGGCCAGTGGCACAATGGATAGTATGACTACACATCAGAAGATTGTAGGTTTGACTCCTGCCTGGCTCGCGACTGTTGTTGTATATGTGTTTCCCTCAGCTTTGGAAATTTGTAGGACAGGGTTGATAAATGGCGACCTCGAGGTGTCTCTGCCTCCTTAGAGTAGGTAGCGCGTCAGTCTCATAATCTGAAGGTCCTGAGGCTGATCCTCAGAGGGGCAGCTTCTGTGTGTTTTTTAATAGACTATTTTACAGCTGTTGGAATGAAATCTTTGTTCCCAAGTAAGACCAGATTGAACATTTTGAACCATTTATTAAAGAAAGAGCATCCATTGGAGAATGCAGGTATCGATCCCCTTTTTTTTATCCTCATTAAACCAGTAAAACCATTTGAGCTAATTCCCCACATTTGACAACGTATGACACGTGGCTGCCCAGAGCTAGGTGAAAATGATTAACTTATTTTTTTTTTGATGATGATGATGATGATGATGTTGTTGTTGTTGTTGTTGTTTCAGACAGTTGTTGCCTTAGGTTTCATTCCTTCTTTTTATCCTCATTACCAGTAAAACCATTTGAGCTAATTCCCCACACTTGACAACGTATGACACGTGGCTGCCCAGAGCTAGGTGAAAATGATTAACTTATTTTTTTTTGATGATGATGATGATGATGATGTTGTTGTTGTTGTTGTTGTTTCAGACAGTTGTTGCCTTAGGTTTCATTCCTTCTTTTTATCCTCATTACCAGTAAAACCATTTGAGCTAATTCCTCCACACTTGAGCTATCAAGGAATGATGGGAGGGTGGCTCTTTGAGGACCCAGAGCAAAAGGTGAAAGCTCAGCTGACTGCAGCAGTCTTATTTTTGCCACCACTGTTTTGATGATGTTGCCGTTGTGTGTTGTTAACAGTGCTTCAGAACACAGGGGCCAGTGGCACAATGGATAGTCTGACTACACATCAGAAAATGATTGCCTGGCTGCCCAGACTGTTGTTTTATTTGATGATGATGATGATGATGATAAATGTTGTTGTTGTTGTTGTTGTTGTTTCAGACAGTTGTTGCCTTAGGTTTATTTTCAGCTTCTTTTTATCCTCATTTTCGAACCATTTATTAAAGAAAAACCATTTGCTAATGCTAAACGAGCGCTCTACCATTTGAGCTAATTCCCCACATTTGACAACGTATGACACGTGGCTGCCCAGAGCTAGGTGAAAATGATTAACTTATTTTTATTTGATGATGATGATGATGATGATGTTGTTGTTGTTGTTGTTGTTTCAGACAGTTGTTGCCTTAGGTTTCATTCCTTCTTTTTATCCTCATTACCAGTAAAACCATTTGAGCTAATTCCCCACACTTGACAACGTATGACACGTGGCTGCCCAGAGCTAGGTGAAAATGATTAACTTATTTTTATTTGATGATGATGATGATGATGATGTTGTTGTTGTTGTTGTTGTTGTTTCAGACAGTTGTTGCCTTAGGTTTCATTCCTTCTTTTTATCCTCATTACCAGTAAAACCATTTGAGAAAAAAAAAAAAGTATTGTCCAATGACTCGGAATTGAACCAGCGACCTAAGGATGCCAATGTGTTCCACTACAGTCCTCCGCTCTACCAGCTGAGCTATCGAAGGAAGGATGGGAGGGTGGCTCTTTGAGGACAATACACAATTCAGCAAAAAGGCTGGCAAGCTCAGCTGACTGCAGCAGTCAATAGCTGCCACCACTGTTTTTTCTTCTTGTTGCCGAGTTTAACAGTGCTTCCAGAACACAGGGGCCAGTGGCACAATGGATAGTATGACTACACATCAGAAGATTGTAGGTTTGACTCCTGCCTGTTGACTGTTGTTGTATGCGTGTTTTCCCTCAGCATTTGGAAATTTGTAGGACAGGGTTGATAAATGGCGACCTCGAGGTGTCTCTGCCTTGCAGTAGGTAGCGCGTCAGTCTCATAATCTGAAGGTCCTGAGTTCGATCCTCAGAGGGCAGCTTCTGTGTTTTTTTTAATAGACTATTTTACAGCTGTTGGAAGGTGAAGACCAGATTGATTTTCGAACCATTTATTAAAGAAAAGAGCATCCATTGGAGAATGCAGGTATTTTTTTTCTTTTTATCCTAAACCAGAAAAACCATTTTAATTCCCCACATTTGACAACGTATGACACGTGGCTGCCCAGAGCTAGGTGAAAATGATTAACTTATTTTTATTTGATGATGATGATGATGATGATGTTGTTGTTGTTGTTGTTGTTTCAGACAGTTGTTGCCTTAGGTTTCATTCCTTCTTTTTATCCTCATTACCAGTAAAACCATTTGAGCTAATTCCCACACTTGACAACGTATGACACGTGGCTGCCCAGAGCTAGGTGAAAATGATTAACTTATTTTTATTTGATGATGATGATGATGATGATGTTGTTGTTGTTGTTGTTGTTGTTTGACAGTTGTTGCCTTAGGTTTCATTCCTTCTTTTTATCCTCATTACCAGTAAAACCATTTGAGCTAATTTCCCCACACTTGACAACGATGACACGTGGCTGCCCAGAGCTAGGTGAAAATGATTAACTTATTTTTATTTTGATGATGATGATGATGATGTTGTTGTTGTTGTTGTTTCAGACAGTTGTTTGCCTTAGGTTTCATTCCTTTTTTTTATCTAATTCCCACACTTGACTCATGACACGGAGTTTCTTTTTATCCTCATTACCAGTAAAACCATTTGAGCTAATTCCCCACACTTGACAACGTATGACACACGTGGCTGCCCAGAGCTAGGTGAAAATGATTAACTTATTTTTATTTGATGATGATGATGATGATGATGTTGTTGTTGTTGTTGTTGTTTCAGACAGTTGTTGCCTTAGGTTTCATTCCTTTTTTTATCCTCATTACCAGTAAAACCATTTGAGCTAATTCCCCACACTTGACAACGTATGACACGTGGCTGCCCAGAGCTAGGTGAAAATGATTAACTTATTTTTATTTGATGATGATGATGATGATGATGATGTTGTTGTTGTTGTTGTTGTTTCAGACAGTTGTTGCCTTAGGTTTCATTCCTTCTTTTTATCCTCATTACCAGTAAAACCAGGTAGGAGAAAAAAAAAAAAATTTGTCCTTCGAGCGGAATTGAACCAGCGACCTAAGGATGCCAATGTGTTCCACTACAGTCCTTCTACCAGCTGAGCTATCGAAGGAAGGATGGGAGGGTGGCTCTTTGAGGACAATACACAATTCAGCAAAAGGCTGGCAAGCTCAGCTGACTGCAGCAGTCAATAGCTGCCACCACTGTTTTTCTTCTTGTTTTTATTTAACAGTGCTTCCAGAACACAGGGGCCAGTGGCACAATGGATAGATGACTACACATCAGAAGATTGTAGGTTTGACTCCTGCCTGGCTCGCGACTGTTGTTGCGTGTTTTCCTCAGCTTTGGAAATTTGTAGGACAGGGTTGATAAATGGCGACCTCGAGGTGTCTCTGCCTCCTTAGCGCAGTAGGGTCAGTCTCATAATCTGAAGGTCCTGAGTTCGATCCTCAGAGGGGGCAGCTTCTGTGTGTTTTTTTAATAGACTATTTTACAGCTGTTGGAATGAAATCTTTGTTCCCAAGTAAGACCAGATTGAACATTTTCGAACCATTTATTAAAGAAAGAGCATCCATTGGAGAATGCAGGTATCGATCCCGCTACTTCTCGCATGCTAAACGAGCGCTCTACCATTTGAGCTAATTCCCCACATTTGACAACGTATGACACGTGGCTGCCCAGAGCTAGGTGAAAATGATTAACTTATTTTTATTTGATGATGATGATGATGATGTTGTTGTTGTTGTTGTTGTTGTTTCAGACAGTTGTTGCCTTAGGTTTCATTCCTTCTTTTTATCCTCATTACCAGTAAAACCATTTGAGCTAATTCCCCACACTTGACAACGTATGACACGTGGCTGCCCAGAGCTAGGTGAAAATGATTAACTTATTTTTATTTGATGATGATGATGATGATGATGTTGTTGTTGTTGTTGTTGTTTCAGACAGTTGTTGCCTTAGGTTTCATTCCTTCTTTTTTTATCCTCATTACCAGTAAAACCATTTGAGCTAATTCCCCACACTTGACAACGTATGACACGTGGCTGCCCAGAGCTAGGTGAAAATGATTAACTTATTTTTATTTGATGATGATGATGATGATGATGTTGTTGTTGTTGTTGTTGTTTCAGACAGTTGTTGCCTTAGGTTTCATTCCTTCTTTTTATCCTCATTACCAGTAAAACCATTTGAGCTAATTCCCCACACTTGACAACGTATGACACGTGGCTGCCCAGAGCTAGGTGAAAATGATTAACTTATTTTATTTGATGATGATGATGATGATGATGTTGTTGTTGTTGTTGTTGTTTCAGACAGTTGTTGCCTTAGGTTTCATTCCTTCTTTTTATCCTCATTACCAGTAAAACCAGGTAGGAGAAAAAAAAAAAAAAAAAGTATTGTCCTTGAGCGGAATTGAACCAGCGACCTAAGGATGCCAATGTGTTCCACTACAGTCCTCCGCTCTACCAGCTGAGCTATCGAAGGAAGGATGGGAGGGTGGCTCTTTGAGGACAATACACAATTCAGCAAAAGGCTGGCAAGCTCAGCTGACTGCAGCAGTCAATAGCTGCCACCACTGTTTTTCTTCTTGTTGCCGAAGTGTGCGTTAACAGTGCTTCCAGAACACAGGGGCCAGTGGCACAATGGATAGTCTGACTACACATCAGAAGATTGTAGGTTTGACTCCTGCCTGGCTCGCGACTGTTGTTGTTGCGTGTTTTCCCTCAGCTTTGGAAATTTGTAGGACAGGGTTGATAAATGGCGACCTCGAGGTGTCTCTGCCTCCTTAGCGCAGTAGGTAGCGCGTCAGTCTCATAATCTGAAGGTCCTGAGTTCGATCCTCAGAGGGGCAGCTTCTGTGTGTGTTTTTTAATAGACTATTTTACAGCTGTTGAATGAAATCTTTGTTCCCAAAGTAAGACCAGATTGAACATTTTCGAACCATTTATTAAAGAAAGAGCATCCATTGGAGAATGCAGGTATCGATCCCGCTACTTTTATGCTAAACGAAGCGCTCTACCATTTGAGCTAATTCCCCACATTTGACAACGTATGACACGTGGCTGCCCAGAGCTAGGTGAAAATGATTAACTTATTTTTTTTTGATTTGATGATGATGATGATGATGTTGTTGTTGTTGTTGTTGTTGTTTCAGACAGTTGTTGCCTTAGGTTTCATTCCTTCTTTTTATCCTCATTACCAGTAAAACCATTTGAGCTAATTCCCCACACTTGACAACGTATGACACGTGGCTGCCCAGAGCTAGGTGAAAATGATTAACTTATTTTTTTTGATGATGATGATGATGATGATGTTGTTGTTGTTGTTGTTGTTGTTTCAGACAGTTGTTGCCTTAGGTTTCATTCCTTCTTTTTTATCCTCATTACCAGTAAAAACCATTTGTAGCGGAATTGAACCAGATTAACCTAAGGATAATGTTTACACTGTTTGAGATCAAGGAAGGATTTGAGGACAATACACACCAGCAAAAAGGCTGGGCTTCAGCTGACTGTGCAGCAGTCAATAGCTGCCACCACTGTTTTTTCTTCTTGTTGCCGAGGTGCTAAAGTGCTTCCAGAACACAGGGCCAGTGGCACAATGGATAAAATGGTTACCATCAGAAGACTTGGCTCGCGACTGTTGTTGTATGCGTGTTTTTTTGGAAATTTGATGATGATAAATGATGATGTCTCTGCCTCCTTAGCGCAGTAGGTGATGTTGAAGGTCCTGAGTTCGTTTCAGAGGGGTTGTTGTGTCATTTTTTTTTAATAGACTATTTTACAGCTGTTGAATGAAATCTTTGTTGCCCAAGGTTTCATTTTGAACCATTTATTAAAGAAAGAGCATCCATTGGAGAATGCAGGTATCGATCCCGCTTTTATCCTAAATTACCAGTAAAACCATTTGAGCTAATTCCCCACATTTGACAACGTATGACACGTGGCTGCCCAGAGCTAGGTGAAAATGATTAACTTATTTTTATTTTGATGATGATGATGATGATGTTGTTGTTGTTGTTGTTGTTTCAGACAGTTGTTGCCTTAGGTTTCATTCCTTCTTTTTATCCTCATTACCAGTAAAACCATTTGAGCTAATTCCCCACACTTGACAACGTATGACACGTGGCTGCCCAGAGCTAGGTGAAAATGATTAACTTATTTTTTTTTGATGATGATGATGATGATGATGATGTTGTTGTTGTTGTTGTTGTTTCAGACAGTTGTTGCCTTAGGTTTCATTCCTTCTTTTTATCCTCATTACCAGTAAAACCATTTGAGCTAATTCCCCATTTTCCTTGACAACGTATGACACGTGGCTGCCCAGAGCTAGGTGAAAATGATTAACTTATTTTTATTTGATGATGATGATGATGAAGATTGTAGGTTTGAATGATTGTTGTTGTTGATGTTGTTGTTTGTTTTCCTCAGTTGTTGTTGTTGTTTCAGGACAGTTGTTGCCAGAGCGAGGTGTTTCATTCCTTTTATCCTTTTTATCATTACCAGTAAAACCATTTGAGCTAATTCCCCACACTGTTGAATGACAAAGATGACATTTTGGCATTTATTGCCCAGAGCTAGGTGAAAATTTGATTAAGCTTGAAATTTTTATTTTATGATGATGATGATGATGATGTTGTTGTTGTTGTTGTTGTTGTTTCAGACAGTTGTTGCCTTTAGGTTTCATTCCTTCTTTTTTATCCTCATTACCAGTAAAACCATTTGAGCTAATTCCCCACACTTGACAACGATGACACGTGGCTGCCCAGAGCTAGGTGAAAATGATTAACTTATTTTTATTTTGATGATGATGATGATGATGTTGTTGTTGTTGTTGTTTCAGACAGTTGTTGCCTTAGGTTTCATTCCTTCTTTTTATCCTCATTACCAGTAAAACCATAGGAAAAAAAAAAAAAAGTATTGTCCTTTGAGCGCGGAATTGAACCAGCGACCTAAGGATGCCAATGTGTTCCACTACAGTCCTCCGCCTACCAGCTGATCGAAGGAAGGATGGGAGGGTGGCTTTTTGAGGACAATACAATTCAGCAAAAGGATGCTCATGACTGCAGCAGTCAATAGCTGCCACCACTGTTTTCTTCTTGATTTGTGTGCGTTAACAGTGCTTCCAGAACACAGGGGCCAGTGGCACAATGATAGTCTGACTACACATCAGAAGATTGTAGGTTTGACTCCTGCCTGGCTGATGACTGTTGTTGTATGTGTTTTCCCTCAGCTTTGGAAATTTGTAGGACAGGGTTGATAAATGGCGACCTCGAGGTGTCTCTGCCTCCTTAAACCATTAGGTAGCGCGTCAGTCTCATAATCTGAAGGTCCTGAGTTCGATCCTCAGAGGGGGGCAGCTTCTGTGTTTTTTTTAATAGACTATTTTTACAGCTGTTGGAATGAAATCTTTGAAAAAAAAGTAAGACCAGATTGAACATTTTTGAACCATTTATTAAAGAAAGAGCATCCATTGGAGAATGTTTCATCCGCTTACTTCTTTTATCCTAAATTACCAGTAAAACCATTTGAGCTAATTCCCCACATTTGACAACGTATGACACGTGGCTGCCCAGAGCTAGGTGAAAATGATTAACTTATTTTTATTTGATGATGATGATGATGATGATGTTGTTGTTGTTGTTGTTTTCAGACAGTTGTTGCCTTAGGTTTCATTCCTTCTTTTATCCTCATTACCAGTAAAACCATTTGAGCTAATTCCCCACACTTGACAACGATGACACGTGGCTGCCCAGAGCTAGGTGAAAATGATTAACTTATTTTTATTTGATGATGATGATGATGATGTTGTTGTTGTTGTTGTTGTTGTTTCAGACAGTTGTTGCCTTAGGTTTCATTCCTTCTTTTTTATCCTCATTACCAGTAAAACCATTTGAGCTAATTCCCCACACTTGACAAATGTGATGATGACATGTTTTTGTTGTTGTTGTGGCTGCCCAGAGCTAGGTGAAAATGATTAACTTATTTTTATTTGATGATGATGATGATGATGTTGTTGTTGTTGTTGTTGTTTCAGACAGTTGTTGCCTTTTTTTAATTTCAGCTGTTGAAATGAAATCTTTGTTCCCAGTTCTTTTTATGATTAACCATTTTTATTTTAAATGAAAGAGCATCCATTACCAGTAAAACCAGTAAAACCATTTGAGCTAATTCCCCACACTTGACAACGTATGACACGTGGCTGCCCAGAGCTAGGTGAAAATGATTAACTTATTTTTATTTGATGATGATGATGATGATGATGTTGTTGTTGTTGTTGTTGTTTCAGACAGTTGTTGCCTTAGGTTTCATTCCTCTTTTTATCCTCATTACCAGTAAAACCATTTGAGCTAATTCCCCACACTTGACAACGTATGACACGTGGCTGCCCAGAGCTAGGTGAAAATGATTAACTTATTTTTATTTGATGATGATGATGATGATGATGATGATGTTGTTGTTGTTTTGTTTCAGACAGTTGTTGCCTTAGGTTTCATTCCTTCTTTTTATCCTCATTACCAGTAAAACCAGGTAGGAGAAAAAAAAAAAAAAAGTATTGTCCAGCGGAATTGAACCAGCTGACCTAAGGATGCCAATGTGTTTACAGTCCTCCTGCCCACCAGCTGAGCTATCGAAGGAAAAGGATTAATTTGAGGATTTTATTCAGCAAAATGATGGCAAGCTCAGCTGACTGCAGCAGTCATGATTCTTCATTGATGTGTGTTAACAGTGTTTCCAGAACACAGTTGCCAGTGGCACAATGGATAGTATGACATTACACATCAGAAGATTGTAGGTTTGACTCCTGCCTGGCAATGCGACTGTTGTTGTATGTGTGTTTTCCCTCAGCTTTGGAAATTTGTAGGACAGGGTTGATAAATGGCGACCTCGAGGTGTCTCTGCCTGCCTTAGCGCAGTAGGTAGCGCGTCAGTCTCATAATTGAAGGTCCTGATTATCCTCAGAGGGGGCAGCTTTTTTTTTTTAATAGACTATTTTGATGTTGTTGGAATGAAATCTTTGTTGTAAGACCAGACAGTTGCATCCATTGAGAATTAGGTTTCATTCCTTCTTTTTATCCTCATTACCAGAAACCATTTGAGCTAATTCCCCACATTTGACAACGATGACACGTGGCTGCCCAGAGCTAGGTGAAAATGATTAACTTATTTTTATTTGATGATGATGATGATGATGATGATGTTGTTGTTGTTGTTGTTTTCAGACAGTTGTTGCCTTAGGTTTCATTCCTTCTTTTTATCCTCATTACCAGTAAAACCATTTGAGCTAATTCCCCACACTTGACAACGTATGACACGTGGCTGCCCAGAGCTAGGTGAAAATGATTAACTTATTTTTATTTGATGATGATGATGATGATGTTGTTGTTGTTGTTGTTGTTGTTGTTTCAGACAGTTGTTGCCTTAGGTTTCATTCCTTCTTTTTATCCTCATTACCAGTAAAACCATTTGAGCTAATTCCCCACACTTTGCCATGACACGTTTTTGCCTTGAGCTAGGTGAAAATGATTAACTTATTTTATTTGATGATGATGATATGATGTTGTTGTCAGTTGTTGTTGTTTGAGACTGTTGTTGTTGCCTTTAGGAGCTATCCTCATTACCAGTAAAACCATTTGATTTTTTTTTGAGGTGAAAATGATTAATGATGATGATGTTGATGATGATGTTGTTGTTGTTGTTGTTGTTTCAGACAGTTGTTGCCTTAGGTTTCATTCCTTCTTTTTATCCTCATTACCAGTAAAACCATTTGAGCTAATTCCCCACACTTGACAACGATGACACGTGGCTGCCCAGAGCTAGGTGAAAATGATTAACTTATTTTTTTTGATGATGATGATGATGATGATTGTTGTTGTTGTTGTTGTTGTTTCAGACAGTTGTTGCCTTAGGTTTCATTCCTTCTTTTTATCCTCATTACCAGTAAAACCATTTGAGCTTTTCTAATTCCCCATTGTGACAACGGAATTGAACCACTAAGGATGTGGCTGCCCAGAGCTAGGATGGGAGGTGTTGGCTTTGATTAACTTATTTTATTTTGATGATGATGATGATGATGTTGTTGTTGTTGTTGTTATTTTTCAGACAGTTGTTGCCTTCAGGTTTCATTCTCATAATCTGCCCAGAGAGGGGCAGATTAACTTTTTTTTTTTGATGATGACTATTTTACAGCTGTTGAATGAAATCTTTGTTCCCAAGTAAGATTGAACATTTTTGAACCATTTATTAAAGAAAAACCATTTGCAGGTATCATTCCTTCTTTTATCCTAAATACCAGTAAAACCATTTGAGCTAATTCCCCACATTTGACAACGATGACACGTGGCTGCCCAGAGCTAGGTGAAAATGATTAACTTATTTTTATTTGATGATGATGATGATGATGATGTTGTTGTTGTTGTTGTTGTTTCAGACAGTTGTTGCCTTAGGTTTCATTCCTTCTTTTTTATCCTCATTACCAGTAAAACCATTTGAGCTAATTCCCCACACTTGACAACGTATGACACGTGGCTGCCCAGAGCTAGGTGAAAATGATTAACTTATTTTTATTTTGATGATGATGATGATGATGATGTTGTTGTTGTTGTTGTTGTTGTTTCAGACAGTTGTTGCCTTAGGTTTCATTCCTTCTTTTTATCCTCATTACCAGTAAAACCATTTGAGCTAATTCCCCACACTTGACAACGTATGACACGTGGCTGCCCAGAGCTAGGTGAAAATGATTAACTTATTTTTATTTTGATGATGATGATGATGATGTTGTTGTTGTTGTTGTTGTTTTTCAGACAGTTGTTGCCTTAGGTTTCATTCCTTCTTTTTATCCTCATTACCAGTAAAAAACCAGGTAGGAAAAAAAAAAAAAAGTATTGTCCTTCGAGCCGGAATTGAACCAGCGACCTAAGGATGCCAATGTGTTCCACTACAGTCCCTCCTACCAGCTGAGCTATCGAAGGAAGGATGGGAGGGTGGCTCTTTGAGGACAATACACAATTCAGCAAAAGGCTGGCAAGCTCAGCTGACTGCAGCAGTCAATAGCTGCCACCACTGTTTTTCTTCTTGTTGCCGAGTATGTTAACAGTGCTTCCAGAACACAGGGGCCAGTGGCACAATGGATAGTATGACTACACATCAGAAGATTGTAGGTTTGACTCCTGCCTGGCTCGCGACTGTTGTTGTATGTTGTTTTCCCTCAGCTTTGGAAATTTGTAGGACAGGGTTGATAAATGGCGACCTCGAGGTGTCTCTGCCTCCTTAGCGCAGTAGGTAGCGCGTCAGTCTCATAATCTGAAGGTCCTGAGTTCGATCCTCAGAGGGGGCAGCTTCTGTGTGTTTTTTTTAATAGACTATTTTACAGCTGTTGGAATGAAATCTTTGTTCCCAAGTAAGACCAGATTGAACATTTTCGAACCATTTATTAAAGAAAGAGCATCCATTGGAGAATGCAGGTATCGATCCGCTAGGTTTCATCTTTTGATGCTAAACGAGCGCTCTACCATTTGAGCTAATTCCCCACATTTTATGACACGTGGCTGCCCAGAGCTAGGTGAAAATGATTAACTTATTTTTATTTGATGATGATGATGATGATGATGTTGTTGTTGTTGTTGTTGTTTCAGACAGTTGTTGCCTTAGGTTTCATTCCTTCTTTTTATCCTCATTACCAGTAAAACCATTTGAGCTAATTTCCCACACTTGACAACGTATGACACGTGGCTGCCCAGAGCTAGGTGAAAATGATTAACTTATTTTTATTTGATGATGATGATGATGATGATGTTGTTGTTGTTGTTGTTTTGTTTCAGACAGTTGTTGCCTTAGGTTTCATTCCTTCTTTTTATCCTCATTACCAGTAAAACCATTTGAGCTAAACACTTGACAACGTATGACACGTGGCTGCCCAGAGCTAGGTGAAAATGATTAACTTATTTTTATTTGATGATGATGATGATGATGTTGTTGTTGTTGTTGTTGTTTCAGACAGTTGTTGCCTTAGGTTTCATTCCTTCTTTTTATCCTCATTACCAGTAAAACCATTTGAGCTAATTCCCCACACTTGACAACGTATGACATGGCTGCCCAGAGCTAGGTGAAAATGATTAACTTATTTTTATTTGATGATGATGATGATGATGATGTTGTTGTTGTTGTTGTTGTTGTTGTTTCAGACAGTTGTTGCCTTAGGTTTCATTCCTTCTTTTTATCCTCATTACCAGTAAAACCATTTGAGCTAATTCCCCACACTTGACAACGATGACACGTGGCTGCCCAGAGCTAGGTGAAAAATGATTAACTTATTTTTATTTGATGATGATGATGATGATGATGATGATGTTGTTGTTGTTGTTGTTGTTTCAGACAGTTGTTGCCTTAGGTTTCATTCCTTCTTTTTATCCTCATTACCAGTAAAACCATTTGAGCTAATTCCCCACACTTGACAACGTATGACACGTGGCTGCCCAGAGCTAGGTGAAAATGATTAACTTATTTTTATTTGATGATGATGATGATGATGATGTTGTTGTTGTTGTTGTTGTTGTTTCAGACAGTTGTTGCCTTAGGTTTCATTCCTTCTTTTTATCCTCATTACCAGTAAAACCATTTGAGCTAATTCCCCACACTTGACAACGTATGACACGTGGCTGCCCAGAGCTAGGTGAAAATGATTAACTTATTTTTTTATGATGATGATGATGATGATGATGTTGTTGTTGTTGTTGTTGTTGTTTCAGACAGTTGTTGCCTTAGGTTTCATTCCTTTTTTTTATCCTCATTACCAGTAAAAC
>JAHFZB010001057.1:0-17000 GCA_036884735.1 Huso huso
TTTAATCCCCTGCTTCTGCCTTGTGCAGAGTGGGGGAAGGGCAGGCAAGGAGCACAGGCCATGTGCTCCTTTGTTTGCCCTTAGTTTGTTTGATTTTTAGTTTTAAACTTTGATTTATTTTTGAATTTTTCTTTTACCCCTGCACTATTGAAGTGCAGGGGTGTGTGATTTGTATTTGTTTATTTATTTAAAAAAAATAAACAAATACGTTTGTTTGTCTAAAAAAAAACAAAACAAAACCTTTATGTTTTTTGTTTTATTTTTCTTTTTGTGTGTGTGTGTGCCCCTGCACTATTGGAGTGCAGGGGTGGGTGTGTGAATTTTTATTTTTGTTGTTTTAAAACTAAATAAATAATTTTTGTTTGCTTGTTTTATTTTTTGTTTCTTTAATTATTTTAAAAAAAAAAAACTTTGTGTTCTGTGTGCCCCTGCACTATTGGAGTGCAGGGGTGTGAAATTTGTATTGTGTTTGTTTTAATTTGAATTTTTTGTTTGTTTGTTTAATAAATAAATAAATAAATAAATAAATAAATAAATAAACAAATTAAATTAAATAATGAGTGGGCAAGCTCCACAAGCCCCTCAAAAATGGGCAAAGGTGGCTGCAGGGGAGGCTGCAACACCTTTTAAAAAATATTACCAGGAGGCACGGGTCAGGTGCCTCCTGAAGGACTCCCTCTCAATCAAGGGCTTTGTCAAGGCCATGGCCAAGGTGGGGCCATCAGCCATCGCGGGCGGCCTCCAAAATGTGCAACAAAGCCGTCTTCTTTCTAAATCGGGAGGCCGCCACGTCTGGGATTGAGGAGGGGTTCATGATGGTGGGATTTTTATCGTCGAACCTTCATGGGCCTGGGCACAAGGGTCATCCCATCGAGCGTGCCACCTTTTTGAAGGACGACCTGCTCAGGCCCCACTTGCAAGCCCTGGGGAGATTAAAACTTCCATCACCCCCTCCCCTGGGCTGCAAAGATCAGCCCCTCCGCCACGTACTATCTTTTCCGCCAGGTGACCATCCACCTGGCGGGCCAGGAGGTGGCGGAGGGCAGCTTCGTGGTCCCCTTTGAGGGGACCATTATATAATCTTTTATTCCTCGGAGGGAGGTGCGGTGCTACCACTGCAAGGGAGCTGGGGCACCAGAAAAAGAGGTGCCCCAAGCTCCAGCAGGGCGAAAGCCACCCGCGCCCGCACCGCGCCCCCGAGTCCACCTCGCCCCGGGGCCTTCAAAGAGGCCTGCAGAAGGGGGCAAAGCACCCGCCCCCTCCCAGGAACATCTCAGGGGGAAGGGGAGAAGGCCCCTGAGGTGGCGGACCCTGGAAAGCCTCCTGAAAGCGCTGGGGGAGAAGGCCAGTGGACCTTGGTCGCCCGCCGCAGAAGAAGGTGGCATGCCAGGTCCCCAAGGGGGAGGCCAAGCGGGGAGAAAGGGACTCCCTCGACGCACCCCTCTGAGGCAGGGCGGCAAAGCCACCAGAACCAAACACCTCCTCCCACAGAGGGCGAGGGAGAGAAGCGCCGCCGGCAGCCTAAGGGGAAGAGGAGGGCGCAGGCGTTCTTCCCACGCGGGTGCACGCAAGTGCACACGCATCGCCTCATGGTGGGGTCCCCTGGGGGCGAAAGAGGCCCCAAAAACCAAAGCGCCTCGGGCCCCCCCCTACCGGCAACGAGGGCCCTGGCCCTCGTGTGCCAGAGGGGAGAGAGGAACCACCCCCGAGGCAGTCCGGGGCTCAGGAAACAGCGGAGCCCATGGAAGAGGCCCCCGCCCGAGAGGCCAAGGGGGAGGAACCCGCGAGGGCAAAGCAAGCCCTTCGGGCAGATCCCTCCCAGTCACACTTAAAGACCTCGGAAGCCGCCTCGACTGTATCCACAGAGGCCGCAGAGGAGTCGCCGAGGGGCTGCAGGAGGGGCCCCAAAGAACACCTGCCTGGCACTTTTCCTCCGGCGGCTACACGGGTCCTGAACCCTGTGTTGCCGAGGGGGCGGGGAAACAGCTCCCAGGCAGGTGGGCTCCGCAGATAACGCTGGAGCCCATGGCAAGCGACCCCAGCTGAAAGGGGCGGAGGGGAGGAAGAATCACCCTCCCACAAAAGAACTGCCTCTGGGTTCCGTCTCCAGGAGGAGGCGGATTCGCCCCCTGAGGCAAGCGTGGGCTCTGCAAACAACGCAGAGCCCATGCAGGCGACCCGGCTGAGGGGCGGGAGGGGGAGCAGAGCCCCCAACCAGAACAAGATCTGCCTCAGGCTTCCCTCTTGGGCGACGGGGTTCCGGCCCTCGTGCTGGAGCGGGGGAGGAAAAACACCCCTGAGGCAGCGGTGGGCTCTCATGAGCCCACGCTTCCACTGGTCTCCAGAGCGGAAGGGAGGGAAGAACCAGAGGGCAGAAGGTGGTGCCCGAGGAGGTAGATCCCCCCTCAGGCAACGGGTTAAAAACCGTCCCCGACCCAGCATCGAGGGACGGTTCCAGTCACCGAGGGGCGGAGGAGGAGCCCTGAAAGAACAACCACCTCGGGCTTCCCTTTCCGGCGGCGAAGGCTTCGAGGGGGGGAAACATCGCCGAGGCGGTCCCGGGTGACTGATGCGGAGGAGGGGAAGGACCCGAAAGGGTGTATCCCTTTCTAGGGGAGGGAGGGGGAAGGACCGAGAGGGTGGATCCCCTTCCTTCGAGGAAAGAGGACGGGCCTGAGACCGTGCCTCGGACCTCAAAGGAGGGACCCAGAGCGGGACCAAACCATCTGGCTCGGCGGCGACGGCGCCCGCCTGCGCCCGAAATCAGGGTGCAGGCGGTCCCCCGAGGGTCCCTCCGCCGGTCTCTCCGCCGCGTGAAGCTCAAGATAGGCGCAACGCACTCACCCACCGGCGGGAGTGCGTTGTGCTTTACCATCGCGAGGGGGCGATGGAGAGCTGAGGGAGAGGAGGAGGATACCGAGTCCACGGGCAGCGTGGGCTCGGAGAGTCTGTCCGCCCCTTCTCCGGACATCCCTGCGGCGGATCTCCTGGAGTTCTTGGAGGCCACCGTCCACCGCAGGGACAAGGTACAGCTGGCCCTGGACAAATGGGGGACTTCCAGAGATCCTAACCTCTGTGAGGTCCTTCCTCAGGGCCAGCCACGCCAATAAAACTTCGGCTCGAGCGTGCACATTCGACCCCCGAAGTTCCCTGACCAGTTGGTGAGCTTGGAGAACCCAGGATCTCCGTGGCGTCCGACAACTCCTGACAGAAGATCATGTATCACATCGGTACCGTGAACGTCAACGGGTGTGGGGACCCTTTCCGCAGGGCCCAGGTAATCTCCTACCTGAAAAAAGGGGTTACTCTGTGTGCATCCTGCAGGAAACCCACCCAGAGAGGCGGAAGCCAACTGGCTTCTGGAGTGGGGGTAGAGTGTCTTTCAGCCATCTCACCGGCACCTCCTGGGGTGGCGACGCTCTTCTCGGGTCCTTTCTTCCCACGTACTCGATGTGGTAGACGTCGGCAGGCCGCTTCGTTACACCACCGGATCCGGGACGGCGACAGCATCGTTCACCTGGTGAGCGTGTACGCCGCCGTCCCGGGTCGGCGAGGGTCCAGTTCTTTCGCCCGGATGACCTACATGAGCAACATCAGCGCCGGCAGTGCGTGGTCCTCGGGGTGATTTTTCAACTGCACCCTCGAGGCCGCGCGGACAGGTGGGGGACAAGAACACTACCCTCTCGTCGGGCAGCTCTGAGAGAGCTGACCGCTCAGCTCTCTCTGGTCGACATCTGGCGTTGGCATCACCGGACGTCCCGCCTTCACCTTCACCAGGGTGAGGGAGGGGCGGGTGTCTCAGTCCCGGATCGACAGGTTCTACGTCACCAGGAACCACGCTCACTGCGTTCGCTCCTCCGACATAAGGCGGCGCCGTTCACGGACCACAACCTGGTGGCGTGGCGGTGGCCCTGGTGCCAGTCGGGCACGCCTCCGCCTACTGGCACTTTAACAACGCCTTGTTGGAGGACGAGCGCTTTGAGCGGTCTTTCGGGACTTTTGGACGGTCTGGCATGGCAGGCGATCTCGCTTCCCACGTGGCGTCAGTGGTGGGGCGTGGGGAAAGCGCAGATCAAGATCTTCTGTCAGGAGTACAGAAGGGGCGCGAGCAGGCGGAGGGACTCACGGATCGAGCGGCTGGAAAGGGAGCTGCTCGGTCTGGAGAGCCGCCTGGCTCGCGGGGACCCACTCGAGCAGAGAGTGCGACGAGAGAAGAAGAGCACCCCGCGGGACCTGCAGCTCCAGCGGTCCCGGGGCGTTGTCTTTCGCGGATCCGGTTCCTTCGGGAGATGGACCGCGGCTCACACTTCTTCTACGCGTTGGAGAAAAAAGGAGACCGCAGGAACATCACCTGCCTTCTGGCAGACGACGGCTCCCCTTCTGACGGATCCAGAGAGCGTGAACGAGAGGGCCAGAGCCTTTACTCTGACCTCTTCTCTCCGGATCCCGTCGACTCCGGCGCATGCAGGGTTCTGTGGGACGGGCTTCCCACGGCCGGCGAGGCGTCAGGGATGAGTTCGAGGCCAGCTGACCCTGGCGAGCTCTCCGACGCCCTCAGTCAGATGCCCTATAACAAATCGCGCCGGGCATCGGCGGGCTGACCGTGGAGTTCTTCAGAAAGTTTTGGGACTTGCTGGGGCCCGCTTGCGCTGGTCCTGGCGGAAGCTTCCTACGAGACCGGGAGATGCCCCTTCGATGAGGCGGCGGTGATCACGCTGCTGCCCAAGAAAGGGGATCTCCGCTGCCTGAAGAACTGGCGCCCGGTCTCGCTGCTATGCACGGACTATAAAATCGTGGCCAAGGCCGCCTCCTTGAGCTCAAGTCCGTGCTGGCAGGCGTGATCCACCCGACCAGTCCTACATGGTCCCGAACCGACGATTTTTGATAACATCTTTCTGGTTCGGGACCTCCTGCACTACTGCAGGGGACGGTCGGTCGGTCGCCTTCTTGTCTCGACCAAGAGAAGGCGTTCGACCGGGTGGATCACGAGTATCTCTTTGGAACCCTGCGGGCATTCGGATTCGGGCGAAGTTCGCCGGCCTCTTCCGAATGCTATGCGCCTCTGCCGAGTGCCTTTTGAAGGTGAACTGGTCCCTGACCGCACCCCTCGCCTTCAGTAGAGGATGCGTCAAGGCTGCCCTCTGTCCGGACAACTGTACGGCGCTGTGCATCGTGAAGCCCTTCCTCTGCCTCCTTCGCATGGGAGGCTCACGGGATGGCGCTCGGCGCCGGACACGGTGGTCCTGTCGGCTTACGCCCGACGGCGTGCTCCTAGTGGCCTCCGATCCGGTCGATCTGGAAAGGATGCGGAGCTGCCAGAGCGTTTACTCTGCCGCGTCCTCTGCCAGGATCAACTGGACCAAATGCTCCGGGTTGTTGGTAGGCCCTGGCGGTGGACTCTCCCTCCTGCGCGCTCCAGCAGTTCCAGTGGAGCGGACGGCTTCAAATACCTGGGGTCCACCTGAGGCCCCGGAGACCTCGATGGCAGCCAACTGGGTGGAGTTGGAGGACAAGGTTGCTGCGAGACTGAGGTCGTGGTGGGGTCTGCTGAAAGTGCTTTCCTTCAGGGGCAGGGCTCTGGTCATCAACCAACTGGTGGCGTCGATGCTCTGGCATCGACTCACCGCCCTGAGCCCGCCCCCTGAGTTTGTGGCCAGGGTCCAGAGGAAGCTGACGGACTTCTTCTGGGCGGAAAGCATTGGGTCTCTCTTGGGTGCTTGAGCCTCCCTCTGGCCGAGGGGGGGACAAGGGTTGGTGTGCATCAGGACTCAGGTGCACACCTTCCGCCTCAGACCCTGCAGAGATACCTGTCGCAGACCCGGCCCCGCAGTGGTGCGCGCTGGCCTCCCTCCTCCTCGCCAGCTGCACCGCTTGGGCTCGACCGGCAGCTGTTCTGGCTCGACCTCCGGGGATCCGTCTCCCGAGCTGCCGGTCTTTACAGGGACCTGCTCAAAACCGGAGCATGTTCGACATCGCCGAGACAGCGGTTCCGACCAAGGGGAGGAATTCCTTCTGGAGCCCCTGCTGCACAACCCCCATCTAGGTGCGCAGGCGTCGGAATCCCGCGGTGGAGCCTGTTGATCTCGGCCAAGGTGACCAGAGTCTGGGATCTCCTGGACCACAGCAACGTCGGCGTGGCTGACTCCCGAGTCGCTGGTCGCCAGGGCGACTCGGGGACCCTCAGAACGCCCGCCCGGCGATCCGGGAGTGCAAAGCAGCTTTGCACCCAGACTCTGTCGGGTATCTCGAGGGGTCCTCAGGACGGGGGAGCCATCGTCCCTCCCTACCCCGCTCTCTCGGTCCTGCTGATCAAACCAAAGGACCGGGCTCCCCCTCAGCCTCCCCTCGAGAATCACCTGAGCAGGACCTCGCAGTTCTCCTCTCCCCCCCCGTTCCGTGTCGAGGAGGACCCTGTCTGTGATGGCGCTCCACACCCTCCACTTCCCGCCCTCTCCCGCCGAGACACCGCTTGGCGGGAGCCTCCAACCCGGGCGAGAGTCCCCAGTGGGAGGCTTTGTACTCCCGCTGGTCCCCAGAGCGCTGGGGACCTGGGATGGAGGGTGCTACACGGAGCCTTTCGCGTCAGGAGAGGTCCTCGTCACTCACCGACTCGGACCCGCATGCCCTTTCTGCGGCGAGTCCGAGTCGGTGTTCCAATTTATTTACTGCGCGCCAGGCTGCAGCCGTTCTTTTTTGTTTTTGAAGAACCTCCTGCTGCAGTTCTGGCTGCATTTTTCCCCACCCTTTTTTATTTTCGGGCACCCTGTTGGTGGCTCCACCAGGAAGAGGGACCTCCTGGTGAATCTGCTCCTGGCTCTTGGCAACTTACCATCTACAAGACCAGGAAGCGTAAGATCACCGGGGGAGGGTCTCTTTGACTGTGGGGCCATGTTCAGGGCCCTCCTTCGTTCGGGTGGCGTTGGAGCACGCCGACGCCGGAGTCCACTGGTGACATGGCGGCTTTTGTCGACCAGTGGGCTCTGGGTGGCGTGCTCTGTACCCCCCCTTTGTTTTGAACATTTAATTTAACAACTGGCTTAGTTAACGGCGGTTTTGTTGGCCCCCTTTTTGATTAGGGGTGCCAAACTGAATTTTTTTCACCGGCTGCCTTCGGGCAGCTGGTGCGCCGGCTGCCAATAGGCAGCCCGGGCGCAGTTGTTACCGCCATTAAATAGGCTGTACCCTTGAGCAAGGTACTTTACCTAGATTGCTCCAGTAAAAACCCAACTGTATAAATGGGTAATTGTATGTAAAAAAATAGTGTGATATCTTGTAACAATTGTAAGTCGCCCTGGATAAGGGTGTCTGCAAAGAAATAAATAATAAATTAAAAAAATAAATATTTATATATATAAATAAATTTAGTTTGATGTATTATGTATTTGTAAATATGTTATAAGTGATTCTAAAAATGTGTGTGATTGGCTGGCATATTATAATCCGCTTATTAAAAGTTAAATTAAAAATTTTCCACCTGCATTCTCACAAAGGAAAATATGGTAATATATACATTTATTTTTCAATACTTCAAATGCCATTTGCACAGCTAAACATTAAAAAGGTACTTCCTACCAGTTATACCAGCAAAAATGTAATTCAACTTAAAGGGTATACTTGGGAGGTTTGGGAAAATATGTAAACATTACTACTTACAAATCAATTTCCTCATTTGAGTTAAAGGATTTTTTGTGTCACATGTTCCCATGTGTTGCAACAACTGCTTAAGTAAAGTGTGTGTATTGTGTTAATAATTTATTACTATTTTTTTTATCTTTTTTAAATATTAACATTTTTCACTTTTAAATTGCAGTATTCCCTGGCTGTTTCCAGGACAGCTCAACGATTTCTTCTCATGCAATTTTCAGAACTACATTTCCCATCATCCTATTGGTCACTGGTAAATCTACCTCAGTTACTTTGTGAGCAGGAGGATAATGGGAAATGTAGTTGAGCAGGCACATATGCACGCCTATGTGAAGCCATCTTGGAAATAATGCAATTTAAAAGTGACAAAAAAAGTGATCAAGATTAAAAAAACCAAAAAAACAAACAATAGACACACCATACTTTAGCAGTTGTAGAAACAGATGGGGACATGTGGCAAAGTGGTAAAGACGTGCATGGTTTCACCCTGCCATTCCCCATTACAAATCCCAAATATTGTGTCTCTTTCTTGGCAAACGCACATTTTCGCAAGTTAGCTGTCAGCCGGGCTGCCCTTAGAGACTGAAGGACGGCTGTGATCCTAGCCAAATGCTCTCACCAGGTGGAGCTGTAAATAACCACATCATCAATATACGCTGCCGCATATTCACGATGTGGGTGTAAAACCTGGTCCATCAGTCTCTGGAAGGCAGCAGGCGCACCATGTAACCCAAACGGCATGGTTGTAAAATGAAACAGCCCCTCTGGTGTTGAAAATGCGGTTTTCTCTCTAGAACTACGAGTTAACGGGATCTGCCAATATCCCTTCGTCAGGTCCAGAGTGGAGATAAACCCGCCGTCCCCAGTCTATCTAGAAGTTAAATGTCGACCGAGGCATGGGATACGCGATCAAACTTGGCAATAGCGTTTACCTTGCGGAAATCAACGCAGAAGCGGTTGGTGCCGTCCTTTTTGGCCACTATCACAATTGGACTGCACCACTCGCTCCTGGAAGGCTCAATCACCCCAAGTTCAAGGATGTCCCATACCTCTTTGCGAACGCCACTCCGTCGACTTTCCGGGATCCGATAAGGTCTCTCTCGCACTGTGACACCTGGGGGAGAGATAATGTCATATTCAGCAAGGTTAGTTCTACCGGGCGTGTTAGAAAAAACATCGGCAAAAACTACGCAACTCGGCAACTCAGCAACTCGGCAAAAACTACGCAGCTGCGCATGCACAGCACCTCGGCTAAAACTACGCAGCTGTGCATGCGCAGTAACTCGGCTAAAACTACGCAACTGCGCATGCGTATGCGTTTTCTGTTCAAAATTGCATTTTACCATTTATATACACAAAATGACACCAAAAATGGAAGGCCTGCGCAGTCTTGAACGCAGCTGCGCATACGCATCACCTCGGCTTAAACTACTTAGCTGCGCATGCGCAGCTTCTCGACTAAAACTACGCAGGCGCGCGATGCGTATGTGCGTCGCCGTTCAAAACTGCATTTTCCCATTTATATGTGCAAAACGACACCAAAAATGAAAGGCCTGCGCAGTCCTGAACGCAGCTGCGCATGTGCAGCAACACAGCTAAAACTGCGCAACTGTGCATGCGAATGCGTTTTCCGTTCAAAACTGCATTTTACCATTTATATGCGCAAAACGACACCAAATATGAAAGGCCTGCACAGTCCTGAACGCAGCTGCGCATGTGCAGCAACTCGGCTAAAACTACACAGCTGCGCATGCGTATGCGTTGTCCGTTCTAAACTGCATTTTACCATTTATATGCTCAAAACAACACCAAAAATGAAAGGCCTGCGCAGTCGTGAACGCAGCTGCGCATGCGCATCAGCTCGGCTTAAACTACTTAGCTGCGCATGCGCAGCTTCTTGGCTAAATCTATGTAGCTGCGCATGCGCAGCACTTCGGCTAAAACTACGCAGCTCCGCATGCGTATTCGTTCGCCGTTGAACATTGCATTTTACCATTTATATGCGCAAAACGACACCAATAATGAAAGGCCTGCGCAGTCCTTAACGCAGCTGCGCATGCGCAGCAACTCGGCAAAAACTACGCAGCTGCACATGCACAGCACCTCGGCTAAAACTACGCAGCTGTGCATGCGCAGTAACTCGGCTAAAACATGCGTAGTTCACGTTGCTGATCAGGAAGTAACTGTTCCCCCATCGAAATGTTCTTTGTGCCAGAGGGTTCTAGCTCGGGCCGCAAATCATCCTCTATATTGCCTGGGGCTATGAATAAAACCTCTCTTGCCTGCCAGGGCTTTAATAAATTTATGTGATAAATGTATTTTTTATTACGGCGATCGGGCTGTCTAATTTCGTAATTCACCTTTCCTATAGCCCGAATCACCTCATATGGCCCTTGCCATTTAGCACATAGTTTGGATTCTGATGAGGGAAGTAGCAGCATTACCTTGTCTCCAGGCCGAAAAGTTCGGATTAATGCATTTTGATTGTAATGCTGCTGTTGTCGATGCTGAGCCGATCTGAGATTGTTTTGGGCCAAATGACCGACCAAATCTAGGCGATCTCTAAGTAGGAGCACATGCTGCACTACATTTTTGGACGAGTCTTTGTGCTCCTCCCACCCCTCTCTCAACAGATCGAGAATGCCGCGAGGCTGTCGGCCGTACAAGAGCTCGAAGGGGGAGAACCCTGTCGAACTCTGCGGCACCTCTCTCACTGCGAAAAGGAGGTAAGGAAGAAGCGATGCCAAATGTTTTTGCTCTTGATTTACAAATCGTCTCAGCATCGCCTTTAGAGTCTGATTGAAACGTTCCACCAATCCGTCCGTCTGTGGATGATAAACCGACGTTCTGATGGGACGTATTTTTAGTAATTTATATACCTGCTGTAGCGTATTTGACAAGAAATTAGTTCCATGATCAGTCAATATCTCCTTAGGGATCCCTACTCTTGCCATAATCTGCACTAGTTCTTTGGCTATCGCAGCAGCACTAGTGGACCTCAAGGGAACTGCCTCCGGGTATCGCGTTGCGTAATCTACCACCACTAAGATATGCGTATACCCGGAGTCAGAAGGTAGCAAAGGGCCGACTATGTCCACTGCGATGCGTTCAAAGGGGGTGGAAACAATCGGCAGTGGGACCAAAGGGGCGGGGCGCACTCGACCCGGCGCTACTCGCTGGCAGTCTGGGCATGTGGCTACATATTTCGACACTTCCTTATAAAGACCTAGCCAAAAAAAATAGAGCCAATATCCGTTCCCTTGTCTTGTCAACTCCGAGGTGCCCCGCAAAAGGGATATCATGCGCCAGCCTCATGACCTCCAGTCGACAAGACGGGGGAACCAATAATTGTGTTACAGGATGTCCTGTGCCCGTGGCCAGGTTTACCCTATATAGTAGTTGCCCCTTGATAATGAAGTGTGGAAATACTAGTGCCCCAGCGCCTTCAACATCCTTACCTTCAATGGACCGAACCTGTCCCCAAATGTGCACCAGTTATGGGTCATTTTTCTGCTCCCACACTAGGTTCACATTTGAGTGCCACATGTCCGGTACCTTGAGCGGGGCGGGAGTAACATCTGCCCTTGATGGCCCAGTAACCTCGCCCTCTCGGTTACACTGCGTTCTGACCCCCTTTGACTGACGTTTTTCACCATTATAGCAGGCTCCCACCAGGCCCCAGCCTTGTCTCATTAATGCTCCCTCCCATTTCGGCAACCTTCTCTCTTTGTTTGTTTTTCTCGGCCGGAACAGAGGAGAGAACATTTCCGTTGAAAGGGAAAACATTACCAATCATTTCCCTTTCTGCTTTTTTCTGCCACATTTGCGTGTATGGCCGGGACTGCCCTTAATTTCACCAAATCTTTATAGTTGGGCCAGTCCCGACCCAGAATAATGGGATGTGGTAGCCTTTCCGCCACCCCAACTACCAGGTGACGTTCAATCGGACCGACCAATAAATATGCTTTTACTGTGGGGTATGTTGCCGTGTCTCCATGGATACAGGAGATCGCCACCTGACCTTGTGGCTGCCACACCATACCGCCTAAGAGAGATGCTCTAATTAAGGTCTGACCACACCCTGTGTCCACTAATGCATGGGTTTTCACATTTCCCAAAATCACATTAACAATACAAGGCCCCTCCCGACCATTTTCCTCTCGCTTACCCGCTTCAGATGCCAGATTGCAGACGGCCACGTCACACTCCATCGCAAATGGGCATGACCTAGCCTGATGACCCGGCTGGCGGCACCTAAAACAGGTAGGGGGAAAGGAGGGTACAGTGTTTAATGGTCTGTCCCGCTGCTGGTATGGTAACGGGGCAGGGGTAGCACCTCTACCCCAGCTGGGGGCCAACCTTGGTCTCCATGAAGAGGAGGCAAGGTCGCTCATTGGGGTCGGTGCTCTAGGAGGTCGTTGAACCGGTCCCGGTGGTGGGGTTGGTGGAGCAGAGAGGTGGGGGCTCGGCTGCTCCGTTGAAGTGGCGGGGTGAGTAGCCCAGTCTGGGCGGATACCAGGGAGTCTCGAAGTCCTCGGCGAGTTTTACTGCCTGTTCCAGGGTGTCGGGGGTTGTGGCGCCCGTATCCATGCTTGGGTCTCGGCGCCAACCACATGAGAAAACTGCTCAACGATGGCCTCCCCATCTATGCAGTTGTTTTCAGCGCGGGGTGAGCCAGTGTATCATGTGGTCACAGAGTTTCTGCTGACCACCCTGGGGCATATATTTGGGGACCTCCTGTACTCCCTGAACTTCACTCGGTGTGTTTCCTCTGTAATATTGAGGCGGCGGAGTATAGCCAGTTTTACCAGGTCATATTTGAGCGTCGTCATCCCCATCGCCTGATATGCTGCCTGTGCTTCCCCAATCAGGCAGGGTCCTAGCTGGCTTGCCCAGAACTGTCGGGGCCATGACGGTGGTAGCCAACCGCTCAAATGCCACCAGGTATGCTTCTGGGTCATCCTCCCGTCATTTTGTGCGCCCCTCGCCTTGGGCGCTATGAAGCTACGTTCGCTGGCGCTGTGGGAGGTATCGCCAGCCCGACCCTCTCGATCAGCGATGTGTACCTCTCTCTCCGTCTCTCCTCCACCTCCCGTCTGCTGTCCAGCTGCTCCAGCAGCGCTGACAGTGTGGGCGTAATCCATATCCGACTCCTGACAACCACGTGTGGCAAAGTGGTAAGGCGTGCAGGTGTGTGCAGTGCAGAGCGGAGTAATTACGGACAACGTTTGTACAGGTGCAAGGGTGTTTATTTAATTTGATAAATGTCCAGAGCCTTAAGGCAAACCTGTAAATAATGACAATGTTGGAAGTGGTACAGCGGCGTGTATCACTTCAGTTTGTAATCCACGGGTTTGAGCCGTAACCAAAAGTCCCGTTCCGTCACCCACACAAAACACAAAACACAGACACAATTAGACAGTGCGTGATTCTAGTGCTAGTGGTGAAAACAAAGACAGTTCCTGTAGTGGAAAAGGTGCGTGGTGAAGTCTGGGTATTTGCTGGCCTGCGGCTGCAGCTCCGGATCGTGCTTAGTAATCTTTAGTGAAAACAACACACAAGACACACAGTGTTAATACACAGACACGAAACACTCACGGTTTATTTCTTTATTACGGGCTCCTTCTCGGTTATGTAATTTTAACCATTTGCAAAGGAACAGATCACTCAAGCCATGCCCCCTATTTATACCCTCACCCATGAGGTTAACGAGCGCATCCGCTCCTCCAGTCCTCGGATGCCACGCCGCTTACCGTCCGGGTCAATGAGCTTGGGTGCCGTGGCTCCGACCCCGTCCTAAATGACCGACTTCCATCTACCCTACGGAATAAATTGTCATGCCATTTAATTAAGGGTACTCTGTTCCTCGTGCCCTCACAGGTCGAGAGGGAGATCTAACACCAAGAATCATTCGATCTCTGTCACAGGACATGTGACACAAACAACCTCCTTTGTTACCGTTTAAGATCCATGGCTGTTTTTGTCAATTTTACCATTCTTGAGCTTCATTTTTAATTATTTAAAAACAGGCTTCTCTAGTCCAATTTGCCTGGAATTATCAGCGGTTTTGATGGAACTTGCCAATTTTGAGGAAAACAAAAACAATAGTATATAGTTTTAAAAGTAAATTAAACATATAAAATAATTTAATTAAAAAAAAAACTTAACTCATGAGGACACTGATTTGTAAGTAGTGTTTACATATGTTCCCAAAAATTTCAAGTATACCTTTAACCTTCAATATAATGCTTGTGAGTATGAGAACACACACTGTTTTATTATAAAACATACTTTTCATTTCAATTAAACAAGTTAAGATATATTTCAATTCAGAATTTGTAGATGAGAGACAAGCCTGACCTATGCAGGTGGAAAGGGAGCAATACTGCAGCTCCATTTGCTCGTTCAGCCAGTCCAGGCACTTCAGTCTGTCCCGAATGATGCTAATTTGTTTCTGCAGTCTACAGCGAGAACTATGACCCCCTTGCTTCCTAATTCTTCTAGGATTGACACCTATTTAAGATAGAACATTTCATCAAAGTCTGACAGTAACATTATATTTATTTTTTTAATTCTGAGTTTGATTGTTTGTATGGTGCAAATAAAGAACTGGCTCTTTCAGTCTTTGAGGGGTTGGCATCTTTGTTTTATATTCTCTGATTAGCAACTGGTAGAAACATACTAAAAAAACAACTAGCATTTACGTGCTTGATAACTGAGGTAGAACCTGAATGAAAGCTGCACATTTGAGGATTAGAGTTGCCCATCTCTTGTATAAGCTGACCACACAGATGACCTGTTGTGCAATATTCTTTAAGGCGTCCTTGTAGAGGATCTTATTTTGATCAGGACTGTGGTCTGCAGGTCGCCGTGGAGGGGACATTTTCCTCGCCTTTTCAGAATACCGCTCCTGTTCCTCGGCTGTGGTGCTCTTCCAGGTCCTGTGTAAAGCCTGCAACTTCTCTTTGTTAGTGTTGCCCTCTGTAAAGAGCAAAATTTTGTATTTTATTATATCCAGTCACATCACCTATGTTTTGTATTTTGCTTTTTAAAAAATGCCTTCAATACATTTGAAATGGCGGTGTTTACATGCAAATTTTAATCGCGCTACTATAGTGCATTCATGACATGTCACGCGCAAATGACGCATGATTGTGCTCGTTCCAAAAGTGCACTGCAAAAAAAGTGTGCGACTTAAGTGTCATTACACTTTCGTAAAGTGTGCACTAATTGGCCTCATTAGACCCTGTGGCAATGCGCCCCGCCCCTGTGTGCATGTGTGTGTTAAGTGTTGTATGTTGCGTGTGTTAATGTTGGTGTATAGAGATTGGTACACGGGATATAAACGGGTCTGTGTTTCACGTGTATTTAAAAATGTAGATTTGTATTTAGGCACGAGGAGGGCACAAATCACTTCACGTGCTGGTTAAATGTAATATGTGAGCACGGGGTTGCATGTAATGAATTCACGTGCTGGGATTCAAGTGAATAATTAATTGGTAATTGAATCCCAGCACAACAGTATATATAGACACATTTTCATTCACTCTGGGTTGTGTGTTCGGTGAGTGGAGAACGGGATTGGAGACGGAGGTAATTGTGAAGAATAGAAGCTCACCGTGTTTGTCTCTTTATTTTGGCGTGAAGTGCCGTGTCCTGTTTTGTGTTCAACCTTTTTATTTTCTGGTCTGTTAATTATTAAATGCTGAGCGCGATCACGCGCTCAGCTTCACCAAAACTCCAAGTCTCTGTTGTTTATTTCCTGGATCTGGTCTGACGCCACCCACTCCGGCTGTCTTTGTGATAGACCCATAGCAACAAACTCCACAGTCGTGCAAAATACTTAACGATAGACTTTCATCAAATAACACGATACCTCCTCCACTTCCCCTATATAAAAGAACGCTCTTCTTTGGGAACGGTCTTTCCACCCTGTTGTCCTCCTCTGTAGAGTAAGATTTTCCTTATCCCAATCCTACTAATACAAATCAGTTAATTATCCATCCATCCATTATTATCAATCCACTTTTCCTGGTGAGGGTCCCGGCTAAATTATATATAAATTGTATAGAGATGTTGATTTATACCAATACAATGATGTTAGCAGTTTATAACATTATCTATTCATTTCAGTGTATTATGAACGCATGAGAACTACTCGATCATTATTACCAGCATTATAATAATAATAATAATAATAAACTTTATTTTGTATAGCGCTCTTAAAAGCAATCATCTCAGAGCGCTTCACAATTAATAGTACAGCAATAAAATAAAAAGATTATACATAAAAAAGCACAAGGAAATAAAACAATCATAAAAATCATAAAAACGCCTTTCTAAAAAAGTAAGTCTTTAAATTAGCTTTAAAAACACTCAAAGAAGCTGAGTCCCTGATCTCTAGTGGAATAGAGTTCCATAATTTGGGGGCATAGCAACAGAAGGCCCTGTCGCCCATAGAGCGCAGGCAAACAGGCGGGACACACAGCAGTCTGAGATCAGCAGAGCGGAGGTTGCGAGTGGGAGTGTAAAAAGATAAAAGATCTGACAGATAAGTCGGAGCTAGCCCATGAAGAGACTTGTATGTCAGCATTAAAATTTTAAAATCAATTCTGAATCTGATAGGCAGCCAGTGCAAGGCCTCCAAGACAGGAGTGATGTGATCTCTTGAGCGGGACCGAGACAAAATTCTGGCTGCAGAGTTTTGGACAAATTGAATTTTAGTAAGGATGCTATTAGACACCCCAGCAAGCAGGGCGTTACAGTAATCGATCCTGGAGAAAACAAAAGCATGAACCAGTTTTTCAGCTGCAGGTAGAGAAAGCATGGGACGCAGTCTGGCAATATTTCTAAGGTGAAAGAAAGAAACCTTGACAGTATTCAGCACATACGATTCAAAAGTTAACCCAGGATCGAAAATCACCCCCAAATTTTTCATCTTAGATCTGAACTCAAGCAATGTCCAATCAACAGACAGATTTAAAGCATTGGTTTTTCCTAGCTGGCGGGGAGTACCTAATTATTATAATAATAATACTACAAATAATGTAGCTTTTTTTCCCGCAGTACGTTTCAAGCTTCCACCCCTTCTGACAGCACGCAACACCAGGTCCGCTGGACGGATGAGGAAACTCGTTCCCTCCTCCAAATTATTGCGGACCTGGGGGTTATGGATGAACTGCATGGACCGCGCCAAAGAAATGCCACCATTTTCACCAGTATTACCGGTGCTCTGGCTGAACTTGGTATAAATAGAACGCTCCTGCAGGTACGAGATAAATTCAAGAAACTGAAATATCTGTACCTGTAGGAGAGAAAACGCCTGCAGTCCTGCGGTCAAAGCTCGAGGTCCCAAT